>BGNK01001357.1:23684-71126 GCA_003297005.1 Symbiodinium sp. clade A Y106 | reverse complement strand
CCCTGCCACCGGAACCCGAACCCGAACCCGAACCCCAACCCCCCCTCGGTAGTGGTTCGGGTTCGGGAGGGGGCGGGGCACTTACTGAGGAAGCAAGCCATGGAACTGGTTGGAAAAGTGCAAGGCGCACGCGGCTCATGTAGTCAGAGCCTTTTACAGGCGTTGGGCCATGATTCAAGCTACTTTCGGGGGTTTAGGTGGGGGTTATTGAGTTATTGGTGTCAGGGTGTAACCAGAGTTTAATTACGGTCTGCCCAAAAGGACTGCATGAGGGCCTCTATACTAATACACTTTTACACTTTTTGGGATAATATGACCCACTAGAAAACTAAAAGTGTGCACTTTTGGGGGCTTATGAACTCAGCAACTAAGATAGACGATGAGATGATGATTGAACCTTGAGCCTTGTTTGGGGTTGGGACATGTCTCATCCTCGGAGTTTGGGCCTGTCTTTTGGGAAATTGCTACAGTAGACCTCGCCCTAATAGGTTAGGGTTTAGGGTTTAGGGTTTGAATAGGGATTATGATTGGGATCTCATTATTACTGGCCAAGCAGAGAACGGGGGCATCAACCAGGGGTCTACATTATATCCAAGAACGGGAAGTGCATTCGAGCTTGGGGCTTGTAGGTTAGGATTTTAAGACAACCTCCGGTGGCGAGGAGACGTGCGGTTTACAGGGGTTTAGGACCTACTCTGCAACCTCCGTTCTAAGAAGCCTTATCCCCAAACCCAAACCCTAAGAATGTAAACCCTACAACCTGAGCCCAATGAAGCCCTACCTAGACCCTGAATAACATACTTTTTTCATAGCTTCGATTAGAAAGTCATAATGAGGGAACCCTAAACAGGTGGGTTATCCAGGGTCTCGGTAAGTCCTATGATTCCTCAGACTATAAGGGGCTTCATATTCTGATTTAAGCCATATTCCTTAATCAAGGGTTATTGGGCTCTCTGGATTGCCCCTAAACCCCAAACCCTGAACCGTAAACCCTGAATCCTACCTTAATTAAGAGGATTTCGGGCTCTCTGAGACGGACGCCCTGATAAGCCCCTTAAAGGAGCCATGAAAGGAACTTTAGTTTAAGGCCATATTCCTTAATGAAGGCTTGCCAGGCTCTCTGGGAAGTATAAGAAAATCAAAATAAGGAACCCTAAACAGGTAGGTTATCGATTCAGGGTTCTTGGGCGGCAGAAGGAATATACCTTCATCATATACCTTAAAGTATGTATAAGGGGCCTCATATTCTAAGTTAAGCTATATTCCTTAGTCAAGGGACACCCGGCTCTATTCCCTAATTAAGGGTTCTTGGGCTCTGTGGGAAGCCCCTTAAAGGAGCCCTCAAGGGAACCCTAATATACGGCCATATTCCTTAATTAAAGTGATTTCGGGGCTCTCTGGGACGGACGCCCGGGTGGCAGGTACCTGGCGGCTGGTCTACGGTCCGCCAAATGTCTCTCCTTGGCTCAAAGAGTTTCTGGGGGCAGCAAAAGGAGAGTTGATTATTGCCTAAGGTTTAGGGTTTAAGGTTTATAAGGTTTAGGGTTTAGGGATTACCTCGGCCCAAAAAGTATGTAGAATACTGGCTTGTTATAGGTGGTGGGGCATTATGTTACCTACTTGGGGGACTGGGCATCGCCTAATTAGTGTCTAAGGGGTTCATCACTAAGAGTGCCATTATTATCATTATGAAGTGTATAAGACTAGGTGGATCTGAGCATGTAAAATCATAGCCTTCTATATTTATGTAAGTGCCAACCCATTATGTTATGTAAAAGTATGTAGACTAGTAGTCATTTGTACGTGTTAACCCGGTATGTTACCTATTTAGACTTTTGCGGGGGTCTAGGTATGGTCTAATGATTATCATCTCTATGAGTACCGTTACTATCATTATCCATTTCACAACTTTTGTTAGCTTGTATCAGTAAGGCACGTTTGTACTTTGTTCTGTGTTTTTGCAGTCACAATGTGTTTTGATGTGTGTTTTGGCTTGTGTTGTTCATTAGGTGTTGTGGTTTTTATAAAATTGTAACCTTCGTCTTCATAGGGCTTGGATGTGTCATTGTTGGTAGACAGGTTTATTGAGGTTAGTTTAACAGCTTCACAGTTTCTATACGGTGCTGGTACTTGTGCTGGTGGGGCTGTTGAGCCGTGTTTTGTTTAGGTGGTGCTCGTGCCCGTTCCTGCGCTGCGGTGGTGCATTTGACGTTCGTTGTTAATGACGGATAATCTGGGTCCTTGTCGGATACAATTTTACATTTTTGTTATAAGAAAACCCAAGAAGGATTAAAAACAATCATTTTTAATATAGCCCCAACAACAACTAGGAACCAGTAATGACGGCATTGGCTTTAGCTGACGAGGCTCATCATTACTGGTTAGGTAGACCCAAGGGTCCGAGGATCAATCATCAGGGACCCAAAAAGCACATAGGCATAAGCATTTTATGGGGATATCCCTACCTTATTGGGCTTTATTATAAGGGGGTTTATATGGGATATGCCTTAAAATATAAAGGGGTTCATATTATGATTTAAGCTATATTCGTTAATTAAGGGGTATTGGGCTCTCTGGGAGGTTCACGATCTATCGGACCGATGTCTTCTCCGAGGCAACGTGTTCGGCTTGCGAGGTTGGGGATTTCAGGTTTACCTGGAGTAACTTATGTACCTTAAAACAAGCAAGCGTACCAGTTATTTGGGGTCATGCCCTTGCTTTAAAGGTACATCGGTTTCTCTAGGCAGGGCTTTTGGTTTGCCAGGTTTGGGTTTCAGGGTCTTCGGCTTTGGGGATGTATTCGGCAGACTGAGGTTGGCCGGCCAATGCGCCTAAACCTAGTACGATGAACCTTTGCATTTTCTTCACGCCTAGGCCTAAGCCCACGAAATCAGAAATCGCATGATGAGGAGTTTGGGGCTTTAAGGGTTTGTGGGCTTAAGGGCTTATTTAGTGTTCAAGGGTTGTTTACCTTGGGCCGTGATCAGTTTTTTACAGCTAAGGCCAAGGCCCCATCTCAGGAACACCTCTGGTCCTATCATAATTACGCCCGCAGGAAACCCTTTTTTTATCGGTTTACAGTAGGCTTCAGGGTTTTTTCGGGTTTAGGGTTCATGAAGCTTTAATCATATCAAGTTAGGTCGCTTAAGGCCGACGTTTGTCTGTGAACTAGGATGCCCTTTTGAGTCCTTGTCTTATGTTTGCTTTTTAGGGTCCTTGTTGTAACAGTGGCGCTCCTTTCCGGGGATCTCAGGGAGACACTAATTTCGAGAAGTCTCTGTCGGACTGATGTTTGTTCCACTCTGGCGGACAGTCAGCCCAGAATTGTGAGGGCTACTGCATATGCTTGCATACAAATCAAGAGAGTGCGCAGGTGCTGTGGTGTCCGGTTGTGAGTAATTTGAAGTGCTATAAGTGCACTCCTGTGCTCTTGCATTGCTAGCCCGTATCTACATGCTTTATTTGTACAATATTGATGCATTCGCACTGTTCCGAACATTGATGCTTTGCATCATCGATTTGCTCTTTCATGTGGTTCGTACGAGTAGGTACAATTGACGTCCGAGTACTCGCCTTATCATGGACGCGCTGTCCCAAGCAGTATACTGCACACAAATACTTGGCGTTCTTCTGGTTTCTTCTGGTTGGCCCTTAGGACTTTAACTTTTTGGGTTTCTATATGAACTGTAATAAGGAGGCTAAAAGTTTAACTTTTAGGAGGGGTTCAGAAGTCAGCCAAGAATCGCTTTGCAGTACAGAGTTCCCGAAGCCCTAAACCCCAAGCCGACCCGCACATGTTTTACTTAGCCTGGCTCGAAACCCTGAACGGGTGGTTGTCAAAATTATGGTCCCTTGTTGGGTACCCTAAATAATCGGTGCCGTATTATATTAGGGAGCCAAAAGGGGACCGTAAATTTTGACAACCACCCATAAACCCTAAACCCCAAACCCTAAACCCTAAACCCCAAACCCTAAACCCTAAACCCTTTAAACCCACCCGTGCATTGTGGCCGCCAAAAGCAGGTCTAAGGTTCTGTCATCCTAGGAGGCTCCGCGGCATCTTGATTAGGGTTTAGGGTTTAGGGATTAGGGCTTAGGGTTTGGGGTTTAGGGTTTAGGGTTTAGGGATTAGGGTTTAGGGATTAGGGTTTAGGGTTGGGATTGGGGGTATAGTTAACGGATCATGGAATTTGTAAGTAAGGTTACAAGTACGGTTATAAGTATTTTCTTTGGGGTTATAAGTATAGTTACCTTGTTTATAACCGTAGTTACTAAGTCCCATGATCCTCTGAGTAGGGTTTAGGGTTTAGGGGTCTTTGGCTAACACAAACTTAAAGGATGCTGCTGCAGGATGCGGCCAAGAAGTTGGACTTTGTCGAGACAGTTCGCCTAACGTTGGGCGGTGGCGAGCTCATTTTGGATAACGACCGCTGGGGTCATGAAACATTTTTTGCAGACTGCGTGCGTGAGTTGCCATGGGGTCTTCATCGTCTTGTTCAATCCGGAGTGCATACTATACCTTAACCCTGAAGAACCTACCTTTTTAAGGACTTTTATAAGGAAATCATAATAAGGAACCCTAAAAATGTAGGTTCTTCAGGGTTAAGGTAGGAGACAGAAGATAGTCGCTAAGTCACCCTAAAGCCTAAACCCTAAACGCTAATCCCTAAACCCTAATCCCTAAACCCTAAGACCCTTAACCCCTCAATCCCAAACCCCAAAGTCCTCGAGTCGCCTCTGGTGTTCATGTCATGAAACCCAGAGGGTCCATATATACTACCATTATGGAATTAGGTCCCAAAAGACCATCCCCACTCCATAGTAGTAGTGTGTATGGACCCTCTGGGAAAGGGGTGAGACCCCGGGTTGCCACGCAGATCTCGGGGGATGTTGATCCTGAGAGGCCATTTACGCATGCAGGGCTCCAAAAACCTACTCTTTTAAGGGTTCTACCCTCTAATTAAGGGGTCAGAACCTACTATTTTGTAGGGTTTGGGGCCACAGGTACGCATATACACACATATTTTGGGGTAGGGAGTTATTTGTTTGTCCCCAACTTTCCAGGTGCACACACAGAGCATACTCAAGGGGATTGACAGAAAGGTCTTTATGGACCTGGCGGAACAGCAACCCGCCATGTAGGCACTGCACAACTGGGGTGAAACAGTCACCGAATTCAGCCAGCAGGTTTGGTTTCAGGGTGACGGGTGTAGGGTTGTTCGGATGGGCCACGAGCTACCTTGTTTTCACGAGCTGCACTTTCGAGGTTCGTGTACCGCATATCAATGTCCTGCATGCATCGTTTAGTGTTTGTTCCTAGTTATCCGTTAGACTTGTGATTTGCACTTTTGGCCTTCTTGACCTCTGAATTCCAACTGTGTCGCTTGTGTGGTTGTTCCGATCAAGAGCTAAGGGCTCAGAAACGATACCCTTATATATACACATACATATATGTGCATATACCAATATATTCTTATACATACACTGTACAGCCATGTATACATACACACATATATATATATACATAAGCACTTTTCTGTATATCCAATATATGTCTTATCCTCGACCTCAATCCCTAAACCCCAATGACCCTAAACCCCACACCCAAAATCTTAAACTTTAAACTGTAACCGGCTGTTTCGGGTTTACTAAGGCTCTTCCTCTCTCTCCTGTTTGGCAGTTTCGGGTCATATGGCCTGGTGTATGGGTCTTGTGTAGGGTTTAGGGTTTAGGGTGGGTTTAGGGTCTTGAACCCCGCGACATAGACTGTTGTTTTGCTAGCGGTAACCCGATGACAGGCCCAGTTTCTTCGAAAAATCCGATCTCCTGCTTCAGGGCTTGGCGTATCCGTTCAGTGTTTAGGGTACAAGTTTCGGATTTAGTGTCCCGAGCCAGCAGGAAGAATATTTGCATCGCCATGGGCGAAGCGGTCAGCATTTAATGCGCCTTGGCTGACTCAGCTTTGCTCCGTGTCATTATGTCCTTCTTGTTATGCCCTGTGCCCGTAAACACGGAAGCCGAACTTGCACTGACCCAAGCTTACCTGTAATGCTCATCCCTTCAAGCTTGACCTAAAGCCCAAACCCAGGAAATCAACCAACCCGAACCCTTGACCTTCATCACTATCCCCTGACCCTAAGGCTCTAAGGGTCCATGTACCCAGATAGTATATACTTCGGCCTTAAAGTAGTCCCTATACTACAGGTACTTTGGGGCCAAAGCATATACTAATTGGGTACATGGACTCTTAAGGTGAGGGATTGCAAAGCTACATATATTGGAGTGGAGTGGCTGTTTACGGAAACCTGTTTCTTGCTTCCTTACATCCAGTCTGCAGATTCTTAGGCGGCTTGGCACGCAATAGTACGCCACATTACTCTAGCATCAAGGTCATGGTAACCATGATGCCACCAGGACTAACTGGTTCACCACACGCGTATCATTTCCTCTGGCACCTAGGATAATGTTTGTCCTGCATCGGTTGCCGCAAGTGCTGAGTTCGACTCATTCCGATGCTGCTACATAGCCAAGTAGAAAGTTATTCAGGCCCGCTAATGTGGGAACCTGATTAAGAAATCCTGGCCCTTTAGCTCCCAATATATTAGGATTCATATAAGGAACCCCAATAAAGACCCAAGCTTTCTTAATCCGGTTCCTACATTAGTGCCCGAGGTTAGGGATTTTCGATCAAAAGACCTGAACCTCGAATCCTCACCATTTAAACCTGGAACCCTTTCTTAGATAGTGAACGGGGGAACTTTAAACTTTTTGGCCTTATATATTAGCTCTATCTTAGAAGGTTTGAACTTTTGGGGCCCGGTTGTTGAAGAAGAGAGTAAGTACTTAGTAAGTACCTTAATTGGCGTTGTAAGTAGTTATAGCTATATTTACTTCACTTATAGCCTAGTAACTCAGTCCCATGGTCCTTTAAGCAGATCTTGTTCACCTCCGTGCGCTTCACACGAAGAAGAGAGCTTTTAGAAGGACCCTGAGGCCCAGTACCCTGCCAAAGGTTTGAGCGCACCGAAGACGACTACGAATTCGATGATGAGAATGTTTTTGTGAGACAGTCGCTGGGCTTTGGAGTACCATACTTTAATAAATTTTTTCTTAAGGGAACCATTATGAAGTAAAAGTTTATACTTTTTCTCCCCGGTTACTTAAAAGCCCAGATTCTCTTGCGGGGCTTTATTATGCGGTCAGGGCTTTAGGGTTTTTATGAGCGTCAAGGTACCCAGTTTACTTGATCTAGATTCAAATGCAGAAACCCGAGACCAAAAATGCTAAAGCCTAAAGCGACCTCAAGATTGAGTTTAGGCTCAGGGGACTCAATGAAACCATAAAGATACTGAGCATGATCTTGATCGGGATTCGGGTTCAAGGTGTGCGGTTTAGGGATCGGCGCATCTAATTTCGGACCCCTATGCAACTGCTCCTGGGGTTGGCTTCGTGGGTTTCGGAGAGTAAAGTTTGGGAGTTGAGTGTTTCGGAGCGTGCATGTCGATTATCGGATCCCTGACCTAAACTTACTACACCCTAAACCCTAAACTGAGCCCTTTGGGTACGCTTGTACATGGATCCTTGCCGGCCCTCCAAACCCTGAAACTTGCAACTGGAAGGCATTGCGCTCTAGCCAGATCCTGTGAAGCATGTCAAGATCAAGTCCTTTGGGAAGGGGTTTTAGGGTTCAAGGTTTTAGGATCGAAGGTGTTAAGGCTTTAGGTGACAGGATTTGCTGAAGCTCCAACTCATACAACGGGTCGATAGCTTTTGGAGTAATACTGGGGCCTGAATAATAAGCAATACAGTATAATGTACCCCCAAACCCTATTCTAGTTGTTAATATCCTATATTATAGTACCCTTGTAGATCTTTTTGTGACCCTTATAGTACCCTTTTAAAGGAACCCTTTAAATTAAAGGAACCCTATTCTAAGTTCCATTATGTGCTTCTTGGCAGGATCTGGGTAGGGAGGGCGTCGGACTGAAACACTAAAAGCAATGCCACACCTTTCCTAGCTGGACCCTTTAGGGTTTAGGGTTTGGGGTGCAGGGTTTAGGGTCAAGAAGCCTACCCTTTCAGGGTTCCTGAAAATGATTTCCTTATGTATTTCCTAACAAACGTAGAGTATTCAGGGTTTAGGTAAGTCTTGAAAGCGACGAGCGGCAAAGCCCTAAATCCCAAAGCACGCCGTAGCACTCTAAGCAACCCCCATTAAAGTTAGCACACCAAGGATCCCTCTGTGATATAAAGTCGACCTAGAGTAGCCAATGAACTTTTTGAAAATGGATATGGCGCTAACAAAAATCATACATTATGACCCGAACAAAAATCGTACATTTTCCTTGTGTTAAGGTACCCTGGTTGCTCTAGGGACTGCTTAATGCCCGATGTTACAGCCTCCTAAGCCTTAAGTTCCAAACCCTAAACCCGGAACCCGAAACCCTCGACCCTAAACTCTGACACCCACCCCAAGGGTCCAAATACCTATAATCATATACTCTCCAAAATCCTAGCCTACATAACTACTATCCTAAGACCGAGTACCTAAGTATTGGGTCCTTTGGACCCTTGGGGCCACAACACTAAACGAGTATCCGCCAACTAAGATTCTCGGGCAACAGCGTTGAGTCGGACAGCACCTGCGGTGGGCAGGCCATCCTGCCCTAGGATTCAGGATTTAGGGGCTTAGAGTTTAGGGTTCGTTTATGGGTTCCTGCAAGGGCTCTACAAGGGTACTATTGGGTTTAGGGTTTTAGGGTTTGGGAGCTTAGCCTTGTATGAAAGGCCCCTAAACTAGGGCCCTACAGAGACTTTTGTCGTGATTTACCAGCGTCCTCCAAAGCCCAAAACCCTCACCCTAAAGCCTCCCTAAATCCAAAAGAATCTACATGAGAGCATGATGCCCAACAGGCTTGAACAGCGCCTGAACCACCCAACCCTCAACCCAAAGCCCTGGAACCCACTGCTGCAAAACCCTGCGTGACGCAAGAACAAAAACAAACCGAGCCGAACCTCAACCAGGTCTGCTATACTCTTATACTCCCTTCCGCGGATCTGAACCACCAGCACTTGATTGGTCCGTGATGTAATCATCGACTTCAGAACCTTAAATCCTAAACTAAACCCCTACAGCAAACCTGAACCCTAAACCCCAAACCCTGCTACTGGGCAGGTAGATGCAGACATGGGCCCTTGGTATTGAGGTGCAACCACCTGCTCAGGTGCCTCGACAGCATGTCCCCAAACCCTAAGCCCAAAACCCCAAACCCTATAAACTCTAAACTTTAAACTAGATCCTATAAACCCTTTATAGACTCCATACGGTTGATGGACAAAATCCTGCATTACCCATTATAAGGATCATACCATAATTCCCATAGTTTAGGGTCCTTAGGGTCATGCAGGATTTTGTCCATCAACCGTAAGCCCAAGAAATCCTATATTGCGTTGACCAAAAAGTCGGGGCTCGGGTGTTAGTTGTCTTACAGAGTTTAGGGTTCGCGGCGTTTGGGGCTCAACTGAGGGGTTTAGGGTTTGGGGGTTAGAAGGTTCTGAGCATAACAGGGATTCGGGTCCATAGGCTTGAGTACATAGAATATGGGTAGGTGGACCTTTGCGGCATAGACAGCTTTCTGTTCATGGAAGCTTCTACATAGCTCCCGGTATCCGTTGTCTGTTCGGGGTCGAAGGTCGCTATCGCTGTAGCTCAACTTAGGCCCTAGACGGGAAATCCCTGCATTCCTAGGGTTCCTTGTTATAATACTCCAATTAAGGGTCCATGTAGTCCTTATTTATGGTTTTGGGAACTCAAAACGGCACCAAAGTCCTATAATAAGGAGTACTTGGACCCCTAAGGATAGTGTCCTCATCCATCTATCTTTCTGTCTATATACAACAGACAAGGAGTTTCCCTGAACAAGGAGGGTGGCCGGGTTGACTTTAACAAGGTATTCTAGGAGCCTGAATATTTAGAATAGGGTTCCTTTCAAGGGCTCCATTTGGAGCTCAACAAGGGGTCTATTATATAGGGTTTTAGTAGACGACGTAGTTAGAACAGGGTTCTGGTGTATGGCATAGTATACTTACCATCCTGGAAATACATTGGTATGCATGCATGCTTCTACAATACCTGCATACATACATACATATTATATATATACAGGGTTTTGTTTATGGAGACATACGGTATACATACAATAGAATAGCCTTCACAATCATACGTACAACATTGTTTTGTCGAAATCGCATCCCTGAGCGCTGAAATTCAGCAGTTTTGAGGTGTGGGCCTGGTATGGTGCCACTGGGCTTTGGATTACCATACTTTGTTTTTACTTTCTTCTTAAAGGAACCATTATGAAATAAAAGTGTATATATACTTTTTTTCTCCCTGGTTGCTTAAAAGCCCAGGCCATCTCCATGAATGCCAAGCGATGCAGAACTTCTTTTCATACCCAACTGAGGGATGTCTGTGTTCACGACACCGGAGGGTTCTTCAAGGCTTCTACAAGGATTACCAGAGGGGTATTGGTCATTCATGATTTCTGGTAAAGGGTCTCAGGTTCAAGGGCGTAGGAACTAGACGGCTAAGGCAACGGAGGAGCAGGGGAAAGAGTACCCATGCTTTTCTTAAAGCTCTAGGAATTGATAGCGCGCTGTTAAGCGCAAGACAAAGTGGGAATATCTAGACCATGAAGTGTAGTGACCTTGTTGTTGATTGCACTGTCTGGGAGTTGCTTCAGAACCGTGTGCCATGTTTATCCCAGGTCACGTACCCTTCTGACGTTTGCTTATCATATATAGTTCTCGGGGGAGTAGACTGCTATGCTGGGAGCGTATCAAGCAGCATCAGACTACTTCGAGCGCAGCAGTAGCAAGTTAAAAGTTTGCTGTCATTGATGTTGTCGTAGTCCTTCTCATGCTCGTCCGGTTGCTGCTTATGGCTTATTTTATGGCTGTTATTGATACTGATACTACTACTACTACTACTCCTACTGCTGCTGCTACTACTACTACTGCTACTAGTACGACTCTTCTACAACTACCACGACCACCACCACCACCTCCACCACCACCACCGCCGCCACCACCACCACCAGCAACTCGCCGAAAGCACAACGGAGATCGATTCTAGCGGCTTTAGCATGACTTAGTATGCTCTGGGTCCAACATTTGAAATACACGCTTCATGATAAATGTGCCGCACCGCGGACCGCAATGTAAACTGCACCGTGTATACGGCAGATTTTGTTTAAGTGATGTTGGTTCTCTGTCCTTGAATTGCAGAGTCTTGCAGTGCTCAAGGCTGGAGCAGGTAAGCGACCAGGATGCCCTAAACCCTAAACCCCTAAACCCTAAACCACTAAACCCTAAACCCCTAAACCCCTAAACCCTAAACCCCTAAACCTGGGGCAGCTAAGCCACGAGGATGCGCAATTCCTAGCCACCTAAGCTGCGAGCCCTACACTTCCAGGCCTCCTGTAACCATGTCCTCGATCCCCTTTAAAGGGTTCCTTTAAGGGATACTATAAGGGTACTATAAGGGATTTAGGAATATAGGGGCCTGAACTAATTAGATCCCCACTGCCCAACCTTTAAATTTCTTGGGTTCTTGTAGTTTAGTAGGAATCGGAAAGTTTAACCTTTTATTTCTGTAGCTTGTTGGGCTAGTAAGCGTAACCATGTCCAATATAAAGACAGGGTGGAAGCTCTTACTCACAAATTGTGCGGACGACTGCTTGAAAGACTGGGGCACTTAGTAAGTAGGGTGTATTCTGAGGATTCAGAGTTTGAGGTTTGGGTTTTGGGGGGTTACTGCATCTGCCTGGAGCTGCACTTCTGACCCTACTTAACTACTAACCTGCCTACGACGTCCTCTGATCTTGCACCTACACTTGCAGTACCTTAAATTACCAAAAGCCTCGTATGTAGGGTCCCTGTGTTTTTTCTTGGGTTTTAGAATAGCTATAGGAGCCTTCGAAGTGTAGTAGTGTAGTTCACGGTAGTTTAGAAGGGCCTTGAATCCTCTCAGCGCGCTTGTCCCACGTGTCGCGGTGCAGCAAGAGCCGTGCCTCCAGGGGCCCCCAAAACAGCAGGAGTTTGCAATTAGATCCCTACCTTATGTTAGGGCTTTAGGGGTTTAGGGTTTAGGGGTCTTCATGATAAGGGGATTTCTATGGGATATCCCTGTCTTTATGGTTGCTTATGTGCCTTTTTGGGGACCCCAGCCTCTGCCTAAGGAGAAGGCCACCAAACTGTGGGCCTGAGTAATGACGAATACTCTTCGTTCGGGCTCTCGAATGCTTTCTCTACTGAACCCTTACAACAACCCTTGCAGTCGTCCTTATAGACCCCCTTGTAAAAGGCTTCCTTTTTCAGGAGTTCTAGTCTGCTTATTAAACCCTAATAAACCCCTAAACCCTGAACCCTAACCCCGAAACCCTACCCCTCAACCCTAAACTTTGCCCTAAATCCTAAGCTCTGCTTATCAAGGCCCCTATATCGACACCAGGGTCCCGAGATAGCAGCCGCTCGAGGGGAAGATTGCGAAGCAACTTTCCTGCTTTCCTGGGCCTAGTTGGCTTACCGAGTTCAGGGCCGTGAAGCTGAGATTCTGGATTTTTCGGCTTATAACCAATGTACCTTTAAAAAATGGGATATGCCAGCAACAAATCGGTACACGTCTCTGTTCAAAGGTACCTTGGTTACTCTAGGTAAAGCTTGAATTACCCCCCCCCCGCAATAAACTATTTGTTTAAGGACTTCTACAAGGAAAACATTCTGAGGAACCCTGAAAAGGTAGGGTATGTAGGGTGAACGTAAAGCCTAAACTCTGTGTAGTTGCGCCTTAAGATGAGCCGGAGTTGGTTTGGGTTTAGGGTTTCGGCTGGTAGGCGTTCTTGGGTATTGATTGCCCCCCCCCCTTATTGCAACAACAGAACTCGAAATGGTGAGCTGCATTGACATGCACTAAGAAAAGAAGGATGCTAATGCAGAAGCCTGAACAGTAACACTTACTAACATGTCTCCTCCGGCCTCCTTGTCAGAATGATAGTGTAACCCGTTGGCTCCACATATTTTACCATTATGGAACGAGGCTCCGAAACCCATAATAAGGATGGTCTTCTGGGACCTGCTTCCATACCGGAAGTGTACTGGGCTTTGGAGTACCATACTTTAATACTTTTGGGGACCTGTTACTTAAAGGTAACCGTTAGAAATCACAGTCTATACTGTTTTCTCCTTGGCTACTTCAAAGCCCAGTATATGTGGAGCCACGGGTAATATATCCCCAAACCTGTATTAGCCCAAGGACAAAAGGAGGGACCCTTAATACCCATAGCGTAATATGAAAGTTCATTTTATTGGGTAGGGATCCTCATTAAGGGTCCCTCCCTTTGTTCTTTGAGGTACTTAGATCCCCAATACCCAACCTTTAAACTTTTTGGGGTTCTTGTAGTTTAGTAGGAATCGGAAAGTTTAACCTTTCAATTCTGTGGCTTATTGGGGTGGTAAGTTAAGGGTCCCTCCTTTGCTCTTCGAAGTCCTAAAACCTAAACCCTAAACCCTAAAACCCTTAAGCCCTAAACCCCAAACCCTAAACGAAGCCCTCTAGCTGAGTTATAATTATGAATGCCCCCACATTGAAGAGGGAGCTCCGATGCTCTAAAGTCTACGATCTCTTTCAGGGTCTGCGATTTTTTACTAGGTCTACTAATTCTGTTTTGTATTACATTAATAACGTATTAAAATATGTGATATTTTACTAAATGATATTTTTGTTATATTATACTATGTTATGTTATGTTACATTATATCATTACGGTTTCGGGTGTCAGGGTGTAGGATCTTAGTCTTACGGTCGTTCGCGCTTCCCAGAGACCGCCACAGCAATTGCTTCAAAAGCTTGCTGGCTGGAGTTCCGAAAGCTGATCGCTCATACCCCAAACCCTATTCTACAGGAACACCCTTTACGGTTTGATGTATGTGTGTATATATATATACATATATATATATATATATTAAACCCTAAACCCTAAACCCTATATTGTTGCGTACTTGGAGCCCTTGGGATGCTGAACCCCAAACCGTAAACCCGACTACAAAGTCAGAGCTCCTCCTTGTTCCCAAAGCCATCATAGTCCACCCTGCGCTGATTTTTCGCATCACACCTGACAGCCGCAACGCCCTACATCTTACACCCTAGACACAGACCCCAAGGCTCCATGTACCTATATAGCATAGACTTCTATAGAAACCCCTTGACGGCATAAGTATATATACTGTATAGTTGCATGGGGCCTTGGGGATAATGAACCTTCCCGGGCTCCAAGTATTCAAAGAGTACCTACGTTGGGAGCTAGGGTCTATAAATAGTTCCTGCTTTGCGCTATTCAGCCCCAACCAGGGAATCTATAACCCTACTAATTATAAGTCCCTGCTCCCAAATATCTTGGAAACCCGTCGAAAATCCCTAAACCCCTAAACCCTAAACCTATTAAAACCCTGATGAAACAGTATAGCCGTATAAAATCCCTCCGAAACCCTCACGGGTCCCTTTTTGTGGAACCATGTAAACCATGTTAGCTCAAAACCCTAAACCCTAAACCGTAGAGCCGAAGGCTCCTGAGAGGGTCTTGGGCTTTCTGGGGGAGGGTTTCGGCTTTGGGGGCTAGGGCTAGGGTCCGGGATCTCACTACAAGGGTCCAGGAGCCTTAAGGCAGCAATATAGTGGCCTTAGTAGCTACGATTTGGGCTTTGAGTGGCTAATTATAAGGGATCATTATATAGGAACAAAATCAAAGAGGGGATCTTCTTATTTATTGTTAACCCGTGTCAGACACTATGAAATCCTATGAGGTACCCATCAAACCGTATGTCGTCCTTTAGAGCCCCTATAAGCCCCTTAAGTCTGATTCACGGGAACAACTTGGTCTTCTGCGGAGACGGTTCCGGGTCCCTCAATAATCAGGCTAGGGGCAGGATAGGTTTGCGGATATACATCATTGGGCTTTAAGGCTTATAGGGGACGACGATTCCACCAACGAGAACTAAGGGTTTAGGCTTATATAGAGCCTTGTTCTACGCTAGGGCTTAGAGTTGCGGATCTACTGTAGGTGCGGTGCATTGTTAAGGGTGTATGACTTACGGGGTTTGAATGTGGTCTCCGGGTCTTTTTGTATGTGAGGGCTCGGGGTTGTTCAATTGCACACAGCCAAGGCCCTCTTGCCCTAGTAAGTGGACTTCCGGTTTGGGGCTTCTATGCACCTCTTGGACGTCAAGGCTCAGGACCGCATGTTCCTGGAGATGCACATGGCGCAAACACCGTAAGGTAGGGGCCTTAGTAATTAGAGTAGGGTTTGGGCGGCTCCTTATTGTAATTATGGTATGTTATACCCCCCACACCCTATTCTATGTATTCAGGCCCCAGCATTAAATCCTAATTACCTAAGCTTAAGCCGCTAAACCCTAGTCCCGAGGCCCTGCAAAACTTGTTTGTTGGTTGTACATCGCCTAAAGAAGTTGTCATGTTTGGGCTGATGTCTGTTTAGGCTACATGTCTGCACTAGTATACATAAATCGGGACTTGGTATGTTACTGGCCGTAGACCTAAGGGTCTATAATTACCTAATGATCATGTACTCTCCCGAATAGTTACTAACCCACATAACTGGTATCCGAAACCCAACTGCCCAATTATTGGGTCCTAGGGGCCTTTAGGGCAGCGTTTGGACTCCAGTCAGCCTGCTTACCTTTCCACATCTCGCTCGAGCTGCATGCGGAACCAACCCTAAGAGCCCAGTTAGTGGGTACTGAAGCTATGGGTGAAGATTGGACGCCGAATGCAAACCCCTTTAAGGAAATTCTGAGAGAACTCTAATCAGTTTGAAGCAAGGGTAAAACCCTAAGCCCTAAATCCTGAACAGTAACGTGCTATTCGGGTGCCTGGGCTCCTAGGGCACTGCATGTGTTCGTACCGCTGCCGCCGAGCAAGTACGGATGTTCGTTCCAACAGCCAGCACTTGGAAAATAGGAATTAGCATGTAGGGCAATGTAGAGCTGAGGGTCTAGGGGATTGTAGATCCTCGTATGGTTAAGCCCCGCAAGGTAGTGATATTCCTGTGAGACTCTTATTTTATGGCCTGTTGTGAGCCGACGGCTCACAAGCCATATAGGACCATCACCATCATATAGAAGTCTAAAAAATTTCGTATGATTCGGTCCCCGAACAAGGTGGCACCATTTTCTGAAGCTCCTGCGTTGGAACCAGAACACTCCAACCAGCCCCACTGTTAACGCTCTTACCTCAAAGCAGGTACCTTGTGTAAGCTTCCAGTCTTTCGGGCTGGTACGAGGGTATGAGAAAATGAGGTACCATCAGCAAGTAGTAGGTAGTCGGTTCCATGGCATAATGCTAAACCGCAACCCATCAAATCCTAAGGACGCCCCCAAGAACGGAGCCGGAAATTTCGGAAACGCACCCCGCATGCGCGAAACTGCCGAAGCTGTGGCAATAAGTACCAATAAAGCCTCTAAGCCTTACACAATTCCACCTACCCTAAACCCCTAAACCCCTAAACCCTAAACCCCTAAACCCCTAAACCCTAAACCCTAACCCCTAAATCCCTAAACCCTAAACCCCGCAACCCCTAAGCCGTAATCTCCGGTGTTTGAGCCCGAAGTCGCAAATCTCAAACCCTACAGCCTCAAAGCTTGTCATGAAGCTTAAGGTGTTGGGTTTAGGGGTTTAGGGTTGTGGGGTTGATTTTTTTTTCTGGGTTTAGGGTTTCCAAATCATCCGATCCTTAAGCTGTTCCTAAGCCTTGTAGTAGTGTAGGTAACCTTGAACCTTTTCGGGGCACTGGAATCCCAATATACTCCCAAAGGTTAGCCCTTAGTTCCCGAGGATACCGGACAAGTAGGCCTAAACCCTAAACCCTAATCCCCTAAACCCCAAACCGCTGAACCCCTAAACCCTAAACCCTGAACTCTAAAGGCATCAAACAAGCCGGCTGCTGCCAAACATTCGCGAGTTTTAAAACCCCCGATCTGGCGCAGAGTCGTCTCCGGAGGTCACTGCAAGTCACTCTGGGCTTAGGGGTTTAGGCCTTTAGGGTGGAACATCGATTTAGGATGATTCATGCTGGGATTCCCTTTACTTTACTTTAAGGGCATGAGGCTACTGATGTTCCAACTTTCTGGCTTCTACTATAGGTGTTTAGGGTTTGGGGAGTCACTGTGGGCCCCTGGGCATAAGGCGGATTGTTGACCTTTGGGGTTCAGGGTTTCGTGTCTTCGGGTTCAGCACCATTATTGACAAGTGTTTCGGGCATGTCTAGCAACTTACAGTTTTAAGCTCAATGTTCTTTTTCCCTGCAAGCAAAGAAGAGGGACAGCCAGAACTGGTCATCAGTGTTCTTGTGCCACAAGTCTATGAGATTCGGGCACTGGAGCTTAGGATATGTGTTTTGTGCACGCATGTGTGTTCGCAGCATACAAAGACATGCGCAGGGACTGCGCGTTCGCATGCTCGCAAGTGTCTCAGCTGGTGCATGCATACTTTAAACTTCAACCGTGTGTCACTTGTTTCGACCTCGGCGCAGGTATGGGTGTGTCTGTCTACAAGAGCATACCAAGCGGTTAATAATTAGACCACCTTAAGGCTCCTGGACCCTTGTAGTGAGATCCCGGACCCTAGCCCTAGCCCCCAAAGCCGAAACCCTCCCCCAGAAAGCCCAAGACCCTCTCAGGAGCCTTAGGGCAAACCCTAAACCCTTACACCAATTAGTTGAAGTAGGTTGTCCGCTGTGTGTCTCACTGTGCGGCTGCTCGACCCTGAACTCTCAAGCCCGAAACCGAAGCCCCCCCCCTTCAATAGAATAACCAAATGTTTAATAAACAAAAGGGAGGTGATACTCCTGCAAGATGATTGTCATAGTAACAGCCAAAATTGTAGTACGTTACTAGTGCTAGTACTAGCAATGCTAGTACTAGTAACTCAACTGGTAAGACTAGTAGTTACTAGCAGCAATCTTGATAGTGCTAGGAATGGTATTGCGAACAACAGTTGCATAAACAAGCTCAACAACGGAGACGACATCTGGACCCAGGGTCAGCTTCCATGCTTTCCTGCCGAAAGCAATGCAGAAAAGTCTGCAGTGCCCGATGGTGGTGGTGCGGTTTGTTTGGTTAAGGCCTTGCCTTTGTAACGTTTTGGGAGCAGTGTCCCTTGGCGTTCCCGTAAACACACAGTCTAATTATGGTGTTGAAACAGGAGCAAGTGCATGTTAGCATGCTGGGGAATGTAGTGACTACAACTTTCTTGGTATTGGGTTTCTTGATACCTGTAGATTAAAGCACCCGCCCCCCCTCCCCGCCCTCCCCGCACCACAGAGCAACGTCCCAACATCTACAGTCAATGTTCGACATCTGAGCGCCTTTCGCAGAGGTTGCGAGGATTTCAGATTGGATTGCATGATGGTTTCTTGGGTTCTGAACTGGCCCGTACCCTAATCCCTACATGTTGCTTATCGTTTCGGGAATCAGGGTGAGCCCACTGGTACGGATCCTTCTTTCACGATATTCCCCTGCACCCGCCCTAAATAGGGATTCAAGACGCTTCTAGTGCTGGCCCTAACATTAAGGCCATTCAAGAAAGGGTCTTAGTTAATCAGAGGTTGCAATCCCATATCGGAGTTTCCGAGAATTGGGGACCCTAATATAGTACCCTGAATAGTAGGATCCCTCGTATAAGGACCCCCAAAAGAAGGGTACCCCTAATTTTCGGAAACTCCTATATAATCCATGCATAAACCCTAAATCCTAAATGGTCCCACAATTAGATGTAGCGACTCCTGCAGCTTCCAGCTATCGAAGGTACTGCAGCCTTACTTGGAGGATCATTGGACTTAGTAACTAGCCCCAAGGGTCCAAATACCTAATAATCATACACTCTCCAAAATCCTAACCTACATAACTACTATCCTAAGACCGAGTACCTAATTATTGGGTCCTTTGGACCCTTGGGGTCAGGTTATATATACCTTAATTAGGGTTATAAGTATAGTTACCTGACATACAACCCTAGTCACTAAGTCCCATGATCCCCTAAGTAAGTATAGCACCTGAAGGAAGCCTACACCCTGAACCATCCTAAGCCTTAAGCTTGTGAGCCCTGAACTTAAACCCCAAGCCCTAAATCCTCAACTTATTCTCTGATTAAACCTTAAACCCTAAACCCTAAAACCCTAAACCCTAAAACCTTAAACCCTAAAACCCTAAAACCCTTAACCCTTAAACCCGAAACTTAAACCCTCGGCCCTACGCCCAAAACCTTAAACCTTAAACTTAAGCCCGAGGCCCTAAGTCCTAAACCTTACACCCTGAACTGAAACCCTAGGCACTAAGCCCTAAACTTCGGCCCTTTTCCCCCGTGCCTGAGACGGAGCCGCCTAAGGTGCCGAGTATGCCGAGAAGTGCCTTGGTATCGTATGGAGCTTTAAAGAAGGCCTCTTAAACCCTAAACCCTTTTGGGATCCTTTCAGGGTTTATGGGGCTTTGGGGGTTTAGGCTTTAGGGTTCCCCAGTAGTACCCTTTTGCCCTTTTCCGTGTTAACGTTCCCATATTAAGCCCAAACAGTAGGAAAAGGGCACCGTTTTTGTTAAGGGGCTACTCAGGAACCCCTTGCCTTTTTGGGGTTCCCTTATTGAAACCAGTCAGTAGCAAAATGGGTCCCCTCATCATTCAGGTAGATATGAAGCATCCCTTCGGGGATCCTTTAAGAGTTTAGGGTGTAGGGTTTAGGGTTTAGGGCGTCCTTTGAAGTTTTAAGGTTCCTTTGAGGTTGAGGATGTAAGGTTTAGGGTTTAGGGGGTCCTTTCGAGTTCAAAGGTTCCCTTGACTGGTTCTACAGCGGTCCGAGGGGGTGCAGAGCTCTAGGATTTATGGTGTTTGAGGTTGTTGTAAGGGTTCTGTTCTGTTTATTTAGGTACAATTTGGGGTTTAGTAGAGATCGACTAAGTCGATAAGTTCTGCAGACCCCTGGTTCGTAAACCCCACCTTAAACAGCGATTTAAGCAGGGATTCAAGAAGGGATCCGAACAATAATCATGACGGCCCTGAAAGAAAGGGGGCGTATGAACGAGGGTCTGCCTTACACCTTGCAGTTTGAAGAGGGTCGCCGTATAACTTAGCGTAGTTTGCGAGATTTGGGAAGCGAGTCTTGGGGTCGGAGTGAGGGCGGGGGGTTGGGGGTTACTCTCAAGGTCCAAACACCTAGCCTGGAATACTCGTCAGCTTCAGTCGTTGCAATCTGCTAAGGTGCAGGTACTACTACTTCCAGAGACACCTTAAAAACGCTAAGCCTGCAACCTTACAGCCCTAAACCCAGTCTGATTGGTTACTTGGACCCTTCGGGTTTAAAGCTGAAGGCCCGGCTAGCGAAAGCTGGATGGTCTTTAGGGTTTAGGGTTTAATTACCTGAGTGGTATGTTTGCCTTCTTCAGAAGCCGCTCATACCTGGAGGTACGTACAGGAGATGCAGATCAACGGACGGTACAACGTCGAGGCTGTCTAAAAAATGGAATTCTCTGGGCTTTGGAGTACCATACTTCAATACTTTTTTCTTAAAGGAACCATTATGAAATAACAGTTTATACTTTTTTCTCCCTGAGTACTTAAAAGCCCAGTTCTGCAAGGAATATAGCTTAAATCATAATATGAACCCCCGTATAATTTAAGGTATATTCCTTAATTAAGGGGTACTGGGCTCTCTGGGTAGAGCTTTGAATATCAACACAATGGCTCAGGCTGTCAGGGGGTCCTGACTGTTGCGTAATGCAAGTATACTTTTTCCCAAAACCCCGTTTTAATTATTGAGATATTGCCGCCCCAATGAAACCAAGTCCAAGCTGTAGCCTAAATCTTTAATAATTTTGTTGGAGATCCTCGTGCAATTTCCCTGAAAGAGGTTGATGTTTGAGGCTGCCCTAAACCCTAAACCCTAAACCGAAACCCTAAACCCTAACCGTGGCACGACCTCTAGCCGGAGTTCTCAACCATTAACCAGAACTTAGCGAGGGCTTTTTGGATAGTGTCGTTATGGGGGTTTCCGAAAATAGGGGACCCTAATATCGTACCCTCAATAGCAGTAGGATCCATAGTATAAGGACCTCAAAATAGGGTACCCCTAATTTTCGGAAACTCCCAAACCCTAAACCCTAAACCCTATAGATCCCTTATAGGAACCTTAAAGGAACCCTTACAGATCCCTTATAGGAACCCCTTAAAGGTCGTCGTTGTTGTCCGGCAGCAACTGGAAGTTGAAGAATACCCTAAGCTTCCACAAACCCGAATAGTACAGACTTCGGACCTCCAAGAAATCCTGGGGGTTTTAGGGTCCTAGGGTTCCTTTAAAGAGGTTTAGGGCTTAGGGCTTAGGGTTCCTTTAAAGAGGTTTAGGGTTTTAGGGTCCTAGGGTTCCTTTAAAGAGGTTTAGGGCTTAGGGTCCTAGGGTTCCTTTAAAGAGGTTTAGGGCTTTAGGGTCCTAGGGTTCCTTTAAAGAGGTTTAGGGTGTTAGGGTCCTAGGGTTCCTTTAAAGAGGTTTAGGGCTTAGGGCTTATATAGGGTTCCTTTAAAGAGGTTTAGGGTTTTAGGGTCCTAGGGTTCCTTTAAGACTTCGATCCCCAATACGCCACCTTTATTTTAAGCTATTTGGGTTCTTGTAGTTTCGTAGGAATCGGAAAGTTTAACCTTTCATTTCTGTGGCTTATTGGGGTAGTAAGTTATATAAGTGCATAGAGCACTTACAGTAGAAGCCAGAAAGTTGGAACATCAATATCCCCATGCCCTTAAGGTAAAGTATAGGGGATCCTAGCACCAATCCTCCTAAACCCATGTTCCAACTTTCTGGGGTTCACTTTATAGTACCCCTAAAGGAACCCTTTAGGTGCATGGACCCTTAGGCGTAGGTCGTGGTCCTGTCGTGGTCGTCCTGCACCTCGACCTGGTCCTGTCCTTCTGGTCTTGGGCGCGTAGAACACCCCGATGCATCGCTAACCTAAGGCTCAACATAGCACAGAAGCCTTGCACAATGTGGTCTTTGGGCCCGAAGGCCTCGTACTATGAGCCCTTACAGCCTCAGGGTAATGGCAGCATGGTAAAGTGGTACTGGCTACTCCACTCAAAGGGTGGAGGGCTTTCGGGTTGCACAGGAGGACTATTGATCTGGGATTTGTTTGCTTAGGGGAACTTCGAAATATTTTTATTCTTTGGTTATTATAAACCCTAAGAAACAGCTAAAATTAAAATTTTGCTAGGGGTCTAAGTTCAGTATAGTTTGAGCTTGTATTAACTGTTGGTCTCTCTTTGGAGATACTTTCCATGCTGGGGAGAAACTCATGCCCAACAGAAATATGGGAAAACGTACTCAATCCTTATACCAGACACCACCTCTTGCCGCAGGCATGGTAAAACACCTTGCCAGAACCCATGGTGACACCTGGCAGCATTGAAAGACGTGCATGGGGAGTGAGAGGGCGGGGTCATGGGTGCATTATCGAATCAAAGGATCCTATGTAACAGCCCTACTCTCCGTCAACCCCGACTCCTAAACCCTAAACCCCCAATCCCTAAACCCTAATCCCTAAACCCTAAACCCCCGATCCCTAAACCCTAATCCCTAAACCCTAAACCGCCTAAACCCCCAAACCCTAAACCCTAATCCCTAACCCTAAACCCCCAAAACCCTAGACCCTAAGCCCTAAACCCTAAACCCTAAACCCCCAAACCCTTGCCTCGAACCCCAACCCGACGCTTCATACCCTACCTACACCCACCTGATGGACAAGCATGTTTCAAGCCTCCGACCAAGCTGTAGCCAGCACCCACTGTAATTTTGGAGTACTCTGAAGAAGGAGCCAAAAAGATTGAACACAATTTCAGTTTTCGCAAAGTCCGAATCCGAAGGATCGAAGAAGTTCATGTTCGCAGTGCCTCCAAGAACAGACCCTAAACCCTAAACCCTATAGTTCTCAGTGCCTGCCAGGACAGAGCCGAATCGAACAGAAAACTGTGCAGAAGGACGGCCCCAAACCCCAAGATAAAACGAACCCTATAGAGCCTGGATCCACCAACCCCATGTCCTTTCAACCCTAAATTTTAAACCCCTACATCCTTAAAGGCAAAACCCTACATCCAAGGATCTGAAGCTGTTGAACCCCGAGCGCCTAAACCCTACAACCCCAAACCCCCGGGGTTTGGGGTTTTGGGTTTTGGGTTTAGGGAAGTTTGTGTTTGGGGGTTGAAGGGCTTGAAAATCATCCGACCCTTCAGCTGTTCCTAGGATCTTGGGGCAGCTGACACGCTTGCACGGCGCGCTGCCTTCGTGAAGCAAGGCAAGGTTTCCTTGCTTACAGGGTTCTCGTTATCTTCGATCCCTATTACTCCCTGGTGCTTAGCAGGGAATGGGGGAATGGATCCCTATAGTAGTCCCTATATAATCCCCAATAATTGTCTCCATAACCCATTCCCCCATTCCCTACTAAGCACCAGACAGATTACCCAACCTTGAAACTTTTTGGGTTCTTGTGGTTTAAGGAGTCGGAAAGTTTAACCTTTTATTTCTGTGGCTTATTGAGGTAGTAAGTTATGGGAAACTGCATAATGGGGTTTGCATGTATGCATTTCTATGCAATTGCAGATACATATTATAAAGACACTTTCATACATGCATGCATGCGTACATGCGTACATAGGTAGGTACATACATACCTACATGCATACATATAGTATACACATAGATACATGGGTTGGGGGATCTTATGAAAGGGGGGTCCATTTCAGGCAACTCAATGGGGTGTTATGGGTCTCAGGGTCTGACGGCTGTCAGACTTCAGGTTAAGAAATTTCGTAGGGTTTACCTTAACCCTGAAGAACCTACCTTTTTAAAGGACTTATATAGGGAAATCACAATCAGGAACCCTAAAAAGGTAGGTTCTTCATGGTTAAGGTAGGGTTTAGGGTTCGAGAGTTCGAGAGTTCAGTGGGGGAAACCACCTGAGAGACTAAACCCTAAATCACCCAAATCCTAAACCCTGTAAGCCCTCGACCCCGTAAGGAGGTAGTTGGGTTTGGAACAGTAGAGCAGGTAAGTATTTCGGAGTATTATGACATAGCTCAGCTTGCACCCTCAGGGTAGCTACACACTTTGCGCAACTAGACTGGGCTTTGGAGTACCATACTTTAATACTTTTTTTTCTTAAAGGAACCATTATGGAATAACAGTTTATACTTTTTTCTCCCTGGTTACTTAAAAGCCCAGTAGAATGAAGAGCCTTGAAGACTCTTACCAATCCCCAAGCCCCAACTAATGAACTACTCACGGTTTAAGCTTTATAGTAGAACCCAGAAAGTTGGAACATGGCTTTAGGAGGATTCGTGCTAGGATCCCTTACACTTTACCTTAAGGGTATGAGGACAACTATGTTCCAACTTTCTGGCTTCTACTGTAGGGTCTAGCCACCCTTGACAACGAGACTGAAAGGCTTTGTTGAACATGCCTGGGGAACATCTCGGGATTCGGTCGAGGAACTAGTTGGAGGATCATGGGGCTTAGTAAGTCGGGTTATAAGTACCTTAACTGGGGTTGAAACCCTAAACCCTAAACCCTAAGCCAGTTATAGCTATATTTACTTCACTTATAGCGCTAGTTACTCAGTCCCATGGTCCTTTAAGCAGATCTTGTTCACCTCCGTGCGCTTCACACTGTATAGCACCGAAGCCCTTAAACTTAAACCCGAAAGCCTATAAGCCACCTACCTACTTAAGGTATGGCTTAGTAAAAGTATTGAGTTTAGGGTTCGGCTCTTCCTGAATCACGCAACTACCCTCTAACATACCCTTAATACCCACTATTAAGGACCATAATGGCTCTATGCAAGACTTTATTCCAGGGGTTCCCAAACCCTATAAACCCTAAACCCTAAAGGGGTCCCGGTTATGGCACGGGAAGATCACGGGATCCTCGTCGTTCAAGGAACCCCAACCCTTAACAAAGTAATGCTGGTGCCTTAATTTGAATAGGGTTTGGGTCTCCTGTATAGTATGTAATTTTCGCGGTATTTACTTTAACTTTAGGCTTCTACAATAAGGATAGTATGTAATGACAAAAATAGAAGTCTTAGGAATCATGTCGGTATTTGGGTTAGGCTTCCATCATCATAGTAGTTAATGCCTTATTTCTTGCACACTGGACTGCAACAACGGAGGCGGCGTCCATGATGAAACCAGCTAGTCTTGTCTTTATGCCCCTTGGTCAATGTATAGCATCCTTTTGGATTTGTTGATGGTGCTTTAATGGGGTTTAGAGTTCCCTAGGCTAGTCGTCAATGTTAAGAATCTCATTTTGGTGTTTTTCCGCTTCACTGTAGGTCTGGAGATATATACGACCCTAAGCCCGTACATCCCCGAGGTTCGATTAAACCGAAGACACTTGAGACCCAAGACGACTCAGCTCTTATAACGGGGTATGACCGATTCGTAAGTGTGCCCTCCCTTACATCACAATAAGATATACTACAAGAAAATGCGCTGACGACAAAGCCCAGAATCCAACAACTCCCAAACCCTGTTGTATGCCTCATAAAATCCTAATCCTTATCTACATAGCTATGTATATATATATATAATACATATATATATATATATACATATGTATATAATACAGATATGTATATATATATATACACACACACCCAAAGCAAAACAAACACTAACAGGGTCGCAGGTTCCGCAGTGCTTTAACGCTGCCCTCTTCCTCTCTTGGACTTGGATTCCGCTGCCTGCCCTCCTTGCCTGAGCTTGGCTGGGAGTCTCAGACGCCTACGGCCTAAGGATTCTGCTTAGGGGAACTTAGAAATAATTTTTAATCTTTGGTTATTATAAACCCTAATAAGAAACAGCTAAAATTAGAATTTTTGCTAGAGGTCTAAGTTCAGTATAGGTTTAGGGAGCCTCAAGTTTAAGCTTTAGGGCTTGCGCTTTAGGGCGCAGTCAAGTCAGCCTAGACTGGTATATACCAATTTAGTGTCTCAATATCAGGTGCATAGCATAACGATCTAGGTCCCAAACCCATATATATATATAGAGAGAGAATTTGTATAACATATATGTATAAATATATATGTATAAATAAATAAATAAATAAATATATATGTACAACGAAGAGAAGGATCGGGCTGAAAAGGCCTTGTGTCGATGAAGAGCCGAAGGCGTTCTTAGTTCTCCAGTTGCCACGAAATTATGAAGTCCCGCTCAATTAGGAATAAGGGTTTAGGGTTTAAGGGTTTAGGGTTTAGGGATAATTAGGTTTAAGGGTTTAGGGTTGCAGCACTTATCAATTAGGAGCAGATACCTGCTAAGTTCGGGTTTAGGGTCGAGGTTGCTCTATCAATTTGGCAACTGGAGCCGGAACAGCAGCATCGAACCGCTAGTGGCGAGAGATTCGGTGTTCCAATCCTGTTTCAAATCTCGCAATTTGCATCCACGGTGTGGCTTGTTCTCTTCGAAGCAGAGTATCCTCCTAAGTACTTGCATAGGCTAAAGTCTTAAAGCAGGGCTGCAGATCGGATTTACAATTACGGTTCCTTGTGTAAGTATCCCGCACATAGGTATTTTGGGATCATGTGGGCTTACGCGGCCAGACCTTCCAGGATCCCTTAATTAAGGAGTATAGCTTAAATCACAGTAGGATCCCTAGTGTATGATTTGAGGCCGGTATTCATGTATATATATATATATAGAGGCATTGATTATTTATTCATTTATTCCGTAATTAGGGATTTTGGAAGGTCTGGGTAACTATATAGCGGCCAGGATATCCTTTACTGGCCCGAGGGTTTAGATGTCCACAAGAAGGACCCTCCCCAGGGCCGTTGGGACCCGAAGCCGCAAGACAGGGTACCACCTGTTGGACGTCGTCATAGAGGGATCGTGTGAGAGTTACCAACTTCCAACCGCAAAATGAAGAAAAAAAACACATGAAACTCTGATAAAACCCTTCTATCACAAGAGCCCTTTCTTCAATCCTTGCATCTGTCACTAAAGCCCGCTCCCTGGAACATTCGTAATGCGAACTTACACCTTAAACCCCCGAAAACCCTCTAAACCCTAAGCCGTAAACCCTAAACCAAACCAAACCCTAAACCCTGAAACCCCAAGGCCCTCAACCCAAAGCCCTAAAAGCCTAAAACCTGGAATACCCAAACTCTACATCCCTAAAGAGCCCCCAGCCCCAAACACCAGTAATGAAAACAAGCCCAGCCGTGTCTTGCCGAGCCGAGCTCGCAAAAGGTTCCAAATCTCATCAAATTTCTAAATCTGTGCACAGTCTTGCAAAGGCGTACGGCTTGAGGGTTCTGGAGTGGTTCCAGCTTTCTAAAAGGGGCCTGACCATTGGAATAGGGACCTTGGGGCATGTTATGTTGTTGTGCAGTATGGCGTCAACCAAAACCCTCAGCCCTACTTGGACTCTAAAGAACCTATGCTTTCAGTAGGGCTCCTGATCATGACTCCCATATATATGTCGGTAAAAAGGGAGGGGTAAGGTAAGCCTATGTATAATGTAGGGACAGGCCCGAGGGCTGAGATTTAGGGTTTAGGGAAGTTTAGGGTTTGGTTTGCGGCGTTTAAGGGTTGAAGGGTTCAGATCTTTTTTGGGGGGCATAATAATAAAGATGCCTTAGTTTTCAGTAATATTAGTCCCTTGTATCATTTAATTTACCTATACTGTATAATTATACACCACAACCCCATTCCAGTTTTCAAGTCCCCATCGGTTGGGCTGAAGAGATTAAGGGTTCTAGAGGGTTACTTTTTTCTTGAGCGGCGTGTAAGGTTTTAGAAAGGTTTCGTAGTCTCTTAGTGGTATAGGCTAAAGTAAGGAAACCTGGTACTTTTGTTGGGATACCAGAATCCCTATACAAGCCCAGAGGTTAACCTCAAGTTCCCCCAGGCAACTGGGAGAGTAAGGCTGGGTTTCTCGGCGATAAAGTGAAGCCTTCTAGATGTAGCTTAGGGGAACTTAGAAATATTTCTTTAATCTTTGGTTATTATGAACCCTAAGAAACAGCTAAAATCGAAGCCCCCAAAAAGCCCTAAATCCTAAACTCAAAAAGCCCTAAACTCCAAGCCCTAAACCCCCAAAAGCCCTGAACCCTAAACTCTAAGCCCAAAAAGCCCTAAATCCTAAACTAAGAGTGTAAATGAATGCCTCAAGCCAAGTCTGCTTGGACTCAGTGCTTCCCCGGGAATGTCTCATCTGCCGCGAGACCGCGACACAAAAGCGGCGTCCCCAGAGCATGAAACTCTACCCCAAAGGGTCCTAGGTATTGTTGTGGGGGAAACTTCCCCAAGTCATAAATAGTCTAGGACCCAGAGTAAGCCCTTATTCCCTTTTTTAAGGTTTAGGTTCCCTTATAACCTCCTTTAAGCCAAAAAGGGCACCCTTTCTTGGTCTAATAGTAGTTCCTAATTTAGCAACCCTACATTCTACTATATTGCTACTTTGGACCCTGTGGGTACAGCGTGAAGCCCTACCTCGAGTAACCAATGTACCATCAAAACAAGGACGTGACCCTGAATAACTGGTACGTTTACATGTTTTAAGGTACCTAGTTTACTCTAAGTACATGCTAAATCCTACAACCCTTACATCAAGCACTCTGAACCCTATAGACTCTTGTCCGTCGCGCTCCGTGCTTGTCTGTTGTATTCGGAAGAGTTGGCGGTGTGCAACATACACACCACATTTCGATTCTCTATAGTTTAAAGGGCATAGGGGATCTGCGAATTCCCTGTACTGGACTATACCAGAGGACCGCCAGCCGCAGAGCATTCAAATTTAGGTCGCATGCGTCGCAGGCAAAGCACCACGAACGGCTTGGGTTTTAAGTTTTAAGCATCGCCTAAACAGTCGAAGCTGCCTTTATGTCGCAATGTGGTGCAGTCGCATCGTTAAGTGCGCCGTGTTAGAAAGCACTTTGAAAGCACCGACCGGCCAGGATTGGTGCACAGGATATTTCGACATACTGTTGGACCTAAAACCCTGCATATGCCCAAAGCCTTATTAATACCCGAAGTCATAAGCCCTTTCTAGTAATTAACCCTTATGGAACGCTTTTCAAGATGCCTCAAAAGTTGCGTAGTGCATGGGAAATACCCAGAGAGCCCAATACCCCTTCATTAAGGCATATAGCTTAAAAATCATAATATGAAGCCATATATAGTTTAAGCCATATTCCTTAATTAAGGGGTATTGGGCTCTCTGGGTCGTGCATGGGAAATACCTTGGGAAATGCCATGGCCGCAGCTTCTCGCAGTCGGTCGCGACGGTCGCGGCCGCGGCGCGGCGTCCGGAGGGACAGCGGTCGGCACCCGGCCTGCCTAGATGTGGGAGTTTCCTAAAATTAGGGGTACCTTCTTTTGGGGTCCTTATAATAAGGATCCTACTATTTAGGGTACCTATATTAGGGTCCCCTATTTTCGGAAGCTCCTATGTATGATGCATAGCATTATGTATGCATGTATGTATGTATGTATGTGTGTGTGTGTTTGTAGTTAGGGAGGTAGGTAGGTAGGTAGGTATTATCTGCCAGCCGAGAATTCCCGGGTCCCAAGTCCACGTTTCTCCCTTGTCAGCCGGTATGGGCACCTGGTCTGAGTTCTTACACGTCGTGATGCTCACTGCTTACGCCCCTAAGACTCTTCAACCCTCAACCCTTCATGTAGAACCCTTACACTTACAGTACCCCTGACAGAACCCTTAAATTTAAAGGATATTGTGTAATGTCTAAGCCCCAAGCCCGAAATCGTAAAGAAACTCTATAAAGCTACAGTTGAACCTTACATGAACCCATTCAACAAAAGAAAAGCCGTAACCCTAAACCCGAAACCCTTAGAGTACAACACTACTAGTTGGAGGATCATGGGACTTAGTAACTAGGGTTATTGGTAAGGTAACTATGCCTTAAACTACTTATACCCCCAATTAAGGTACTTATAACCTTACTTACTAAGTCCCATGCATCCCTTAAACAGCCCTTATTATGGATCCCTATAAGGAACCCTTTGAGGAACCGTTTAATTAACGATCCTTACTTGCTAAGTCCCATGATCCTAGTAAAGCCCTGCGCCCTAAACCCTGGGCCTTTCCACCGAGGGGAGCAGCTGATTCGCGCAGCCGCTCGCGGCGGCCGAGAGGTGGCCGAGAAAGCGATCGGCCGCGTGGCGCTGTGGGGGGCAGTTTTCAGGTTTAATATAGGGGGCCTTAATGATTACCTGATTACCTATACTACGGTTGATGATAATATGACCCTAGACTACGGGAATTCTGGTACATTCCTTCTCATGGGTAATGCAGGATTTTTATCATCAGCCGTATTTGGGGGGGTTCCTTATTATTTGTATAGTATAATGGGCCCCAAAACCCTACTCTAATTATTCAGGCCGCTATAGTAGGGCATGTTTAGGGTTCCTTTTTGCGGGTCCTCGTCGGGGTTCCTGGGTTCAGGGTTCAGGTTTTAGGCTCGGGAGCACGAGGCTTTTCAGGTTTTAAGGCTTGGAGTTTTGGGTTCAGGGTTTAGGGTTTAGGGCTAGGGTCGAGCGTTAGGATTTCAGGGCAAGAGTGGGGTTTCTCGGATTGTCCGCCCTTAAAGGAACCCTACAGTACTACTACAGGAACCTTATTCAAGGAGGCTTTGGGGTATGGAGCCTTTAGGGTATGGATCGGCCTGAGACTCCAAGTGTACGCAAAGTACCTACTTTGGTGTCAAGAGTCTACAAAAAAACTAGTGCCTACTGAACTTTGGGCTGTTTGTAGGGCTAATTGTGGATTATTCGTTGAGGCCGCGGAGATTGGCTTGAGGCTTTTGAGTTTGGTGCGCTGGGCTTTCACGGCTTTTTGTGCACAGCCTCTCTTAGAGATAGAGGTTGGAGAGGTAGGGTTTACGTAAACCCCACAAAAGTAAGTAAAATCATGGCCCAACAACTACAAACGGCTACTCTTCTGCATACTTTTGGTGCCCATGGGGGGGCTTAGGGTTCTTCTTGAAGTCTGGATGAAAAAACTTCGGTTTAGGGAGGAGGGGTTTAGGGATTAGGGATTGGGATTAGGGTGTGGGGAGGGTAAAGGTGATGCATGAGAGATGCCTTGTTACATCAGAACCACTGAAACCTTACATGTACAACATTGAGTGGCCCAGGATTTTGATCTAAGGAGGTCCGAGCGCTCTAGTCTCTAGTCACCAATGGGCCAATGTGGCGAGTGACACTGTGAGCACAAAGAAAAAGGAATGCCCTTGGAGGTCTTGTGGTTCGTCGGTTTGGTTTTGAGGTCGGTCGCTACTGGCGATCTCGGCTAGGTTGCAGGATTAGTTAGTTAGTTAATATGTATCATCTTGGATTTCAGCTGTGGTCGGTTCCGGTTCAACACTACCCAAAGGCTACACATGGTCAAGAACGACACAAAGAATTGAGGTCTTTGCGATGAACCCTGAACCCTGAGCCCATTCACTGTGAGTCCTTTGGCAGCCTGCGGGTTAAAGGCTCAGGTGATCAAGCTGCGAATCTGTTGATCTAGCATAGAGAGGTTTGAATACTTGGCAATGATATTCTCCATAGCAGTGACTATAACTAGTTCTATATAAGTTCTAGAAGAATATACCCGCAGACACTGTTCTAATTTTATCACGCGCCTGTGCCCTACACATCTGCTGGCCAGAAGCCGAATGTTCGGTTGCTTTTGATTTCCAACTGCTTTGCTTTCATGACGCTGGCTATGGAAATCGAGCTAGGGTATTCCCTTTCATTAAGTCTATCCCAAATAATCTGAAACCCGAAACCGTCATTCCAGGTCGCGCAGAGATCGGCGCGACACGCGGCAGTCCCCACGGCAGTCGCCGCGGCAGTCGATCAGAAGCGGGTCTCATCCTTACATGGGAGTTTTCGATGATATAAATCCTGCATTACCTCACTGACCCTAGACTGTGGGCATTATTATGGTAACTTATTGTGGGTAATGCAGGGTTTGTATCATCAACTGTAGGAGACTCTAAACCTTGTATATCTTTTCACCACTTCAAGCAGATCAACCAGCCCTCAACACCTTAACAGTGTCCGCCTAGGAATCTCGAGCCCCGCTCAGAACACGTTTCCTCTGCATCTTCTGCACATGTCAGGATGAGTCCGTAACCGAAGCTGTAATTCTATTTCCCGACATTCAAAGACTCTCCCCTGATGGGATGTAGCTGCTGCATGTAGCTGCTGCACAAAGTGAAGGACCTATGCACACACAGTTCAAGAGCGGGAGTGCACTTTGTTATCCATTCCTAGTGCCTACCGTATAAGTATGAGAACCGGAGTTTCGTTAGCAACGTAAGCGTACCCAGAATTCAGTTTGCCTTGGATACGGAACAGACCATATATTCTGTACTAAAGAACCGGCCGAGTGGGCTGAATCCAAGTAAGCTTCTAGCAGCGATCCTCTGGACTAATTATGCACAGGCCCAAACCCTCAAGTTCAAAAGCCCACCTACATGCTGCAACTAGCATCTGTTCGGCCGTGCACAAGTACCCACGAACGAGGGATAAAATCCGAAAGCCCCCTGCACTGTACTGAGGAGCACTAAAAGCTGCAAACATATGTCATATGATAACTACAAGCCCTCAAACCTAAAAGCCCAACCCCAAACCCTAAACCTTCAGACCTCAAAGTGAACCCTCAGGCCTCAAAGCCTTGAGCTGAGAAGCACCAACAACCCAGGCGGCCGCAGCGACGGCAACAGGAGCCCAAACCACAGCCGACGCTGCGCCTACAAGAGACACCTTTTAAGTCTTTTCCGTAGGGGTCCAAGCAATCCCTATTATAGGATTAGGATTTGGGGTCCGTTTCAGCGACGGGACACATAATGTTTTAGTATAGTAGTGTAATGTGAAATAGAAGAGATGCCTTAGTAAGTACACGTGGTTGTGACTGTTGGTATCTTTATGATTTATGAGTTACCTGCGACTACGGGCTTCATCACCTTCGTTAGCTGCAAGCTCGTCGATGTGCGTGTCGGCAACGGCTACACAGGCAAGCCGGAGTGGGAGGACGATTTCTGGCTTGCACCACTATATCGACAAGCACGAAGCAACGCACCTGGATCTACAACATTTAGGACTTAGGATGCAAGGGCAAATTCGTACATGCATGGGTCATGGAAGCACGGGTGAGAGTGTCACAGCCGTCGCCATATCCGAAAACCCGGTCAGTGACCTGAGGAGCCTTCCTCAGCCGAGCCAACCTGCAAAATGCCTTGCGACAAGGAGGACAGTGATGTGGACACGGTGCAAGCCGTGTTGTTGAATGCACGCATCAGCGCTCTCGTGGTCACGGGGAATGTCGTGGCAACGGCTTTGAAAACATCCTTCGCGTCTGAGGCCTTGGTGCATGTGTACAGCACCACCTGGCAGCGCTTGGACGCAACAGTGGCGATGCAACTTGTGCAATCTTGCATCTTGCAAGAACCACGACGAGGCCGCGGAGCACATTCGCACACGTGCTGTGCCATTCACGCCTGTCCCAATTGGGAGGAGACCGTGCTGCGAGGCCTGCCTCCCGGCCAGCCCGCCAGCATGATGTGGATCGTATGCGCAATGCTGACCTGGACCGATTACGCAAAATTTGCAGCTCTTGGATAGTTTGTCCATCCGGACAGCATCCACATGTTCCGGAATGGACTGTTGCATCCCCGTTGTACAACACACGTTGGCTGCGCTCAATGAAAGGTTCTACATGCATGAAGTACGTCATCCTGGTTCTTTGGAGCCATCGGCGTAACTTGAAGCTGCTCCAGAGGCTTGCCAAGACAAGGAGGCGGAAGAGGAGGCGCCCGACTGGGGCGGCCACTCGGATTTGGAGGACTATGACGGCTGTGGCTCCGAGGCGTCCACCGCCGCAAGTGGTGCCCGTCTAGATGTTTCGATCTGAAGCCCTTTGCAGAGCCTGTCCCGAGGAAGGTCGCCAGGAAAGGTGCACAGGCATTCCCAACGCCAAGGCGACTCATGGAGCGGAAGACGGAGGACGACAACAATGCTTGAGGCAATGTGGCATGTAGAGATTCATGAAGATTGAAGCATTCATAATCTTGATTGAGTTGAATCTGAATATGTTGCAAGTGGATGCATGGCTCGTTTAACTTATTGATGGTGTGTGTGCTTGCTCAACTCGAAGGTCCCTTGCCGATCAGATGCACGTGTCCATCACCACCCTATAAACCCTAATGCCTTAACCCTAAACCTAAGAAACCATATTATCCCTAAGCCATAAACCTAGTAAACCCCATCAACCCTAAACCCTAAACCGAAAAAACCCTTAAACCCTAAACCGGATATGCTCATAAGCCCGGAACCCTAAAACTAATAAACCCCATAAACCCTAAGCCCTGAACCCTGAACCTAATAAACCCCATAACCATGAAACATTACGGCCTCTAAACCTTAAGCCGAACCACAAGCCCTCAGCCCTGAGCCGACCAAGGAAGGAGGAGCCGCAGGAGGCCCAAGAAAACCCCACGGCCAAGTCCGAAGCTCCTGGCAAGTCCGCGCGGGACAAGGCTTTTGCGGCTTGGGGTTTGCCCTACTTCGTAGGTGGCCCTTGTGTAAGGGTACGATACGGGTTCTATATGAGTAGAGGGTTTAGGCTTTAAGGTTAAGGTCCATGTACCCATATAATATATACTTTGGCCCCAAAGTACCTATATAATGAGTACTCGAAGTACTATTTGTGCACATGGACCCTTTTAGGGCTTATAAGGCTTAGGCCATTTGGGTTATAACTTAGGGCTTAGAGTTTAGGGTTTGGGGTTTATGGCTTATAGGGCTTAGAGCTTGTAACTTAGGGCTTCATGGGGTTTAGGGTTTAGGGTTTCTGGGGTGGTGTGGCTGAAAGTTCATGGGACGTAGCAAGATTTTTGGATGTTGCAAGGCAAGGATTTACAGGGTCAGGGTTTCTGTAGGGGCGTCATGGTTGTGTTGGACTAGGATATTTATTACAATTTATCAGTAGAACGTAACCTATAGTACCTATAGTAAGGATTGTTTTATCCTTCGTTGGGCTCTTTCAAGTGGGGGTGGGGGTGTCTTAACAACTTAATAATTTAGCGTTTAATAGTTTATGTGTTGTGATTTCAGGGCTAACGGATTTAGGGTTGACTGGGGGGGGTTGCGGGTTATAAACCGGCTCGAGGTGTATTGTTTGCGGTTTGGGATCATGTGGTTTGGTTTACGGTTAGGATTTCTCGAGACTATTTCCAATTCAGCTGAAGCGTCTGATGTATTGTGTTTATAACCCAAGAGGGTACATACGTACTAAAGCCATAGTAGGGATGATGTTTTGGGACCTATTCCATGGTAGTATGTATGGACCGTCTGGGAACCTCACAAGGTTGAGGTCGTAGCTATATATACCCCCCCAACTACCGTCCAATGTACCTGAAAACCCGCTGTTAGGGACTATCAAAGGGTGCTTGGGGGGTCCTGGTAAACCATAGCATGGTAATCCTACTTCGTACATGTATTTTCCACTTTAACCTTGGCCTACATTTCGAAAGAGAAGTTTTCGAAACACCTTCCAAGGGTGGGATGAAGGTAGGTGGGCTAATCCCAAAATACGAGTTCTTATATATGGGATCCTTAATCCTACCTGTGATCTAAGCCCTTCAGAGTTGCTTGAGCACTTTGTTTTTTCCCTGTCTCCGGCCTCCGCGCAAATCGACCGGTAGCTTGCTGTGCGAGGCTAAAGAAGCGACGGCCAAGGTCCCGACAGGGCTTTCCTTGTGCTTCCCAAAGGATCCTAAGTCACATCAGCACGTCAGGGTTTATAGACCATCCAAAAACCCTTAATGAAGGAATCTAATTACGTTACCTCATGTTACGGATCCTACTGTGGTCTCAGGTATGTTCCTTAATCAAGGGATTTGGAAGGTCTGGGTTTCATAGCCGCTGTTCTGGTTTCCGCGATTGTTCCCTTGCGGCCTCTGGGAAGTCGGGTGGAGCTGTTGCGGTGCCTTGTTTTGAGACACAGCAGGTTGCTGCCGAAAGCCGGAACTTTATAGTGTCAAGCAAAGGTTTTCAGATGCCTTGTAAACGTCGTGAGACGTGTATAGTTGCGCTGTAGGGCAGCCCGTTCTAGAGACTGTTTGCAACATTTCCCGATCCTGTGTGCGAAACGACCGCACGGGGCGGGTGAACTCACCTCGTTCATGCGCTCAACACGGTTTCTGCAGTTGTGTTTCGGAGCTTGGGGGTTTAAAGATGTCCGTATAACAAGCTACATCTAATAGTGTATTGTGTGCCGCCGCACTCTCCCTTTGGCTTGTCTATTTATCTATTTGTCTGTCGAACAATCTATCTACCCGATATAACTATCAATCCATTCATCTATCTATCGATCTATTTTTATCTATATACCGAGAAGAATTTGTAGATGCTCTGATAATCTTAACACATAATTGCACTTGGATTTGCAGGCTGGCTAATGTTTGTGGAGTATCGGGGGCGGGGAGATGGAAACTGCCTGCAGGAGCGCGAGAAAGCCCGGCTAAAGAAGCTGGAGCGCGAGACCGCGCAGAAGGAGTTTAGGGTCGTTAACAGTTTAGGGTTTAGCCTTTAGGGTTCAGGGTTTAGGTTGGTTCTGTCAGGGCCCTGGAAGACTTGTCAGTAAGGGCTCTATAATAAAGACAAGCCGTACGCAGGTTCGGAGCTGCTGTTGACGGACAAAGCCCTGCACTTTAGGGGTTTAGGGGTTTAGGGGTGTAGGGTTTAGGGTTTAGGGTACCCATATGCAAGAATATGGAGGCCATGGTTTCTTGGGTCTTGGGGGTTAGTGTCCGTCATTTGGGCTTCATGGGGTTTAGGCTTTAGGGCTTCAGGGGTTTAGCATGTATGGTTTATAAACCCCTAAACCCTTAAACCCTAAATCCCTAACCCCTAAACCCGGTTTAGGTGCATGGTCTTCAGATCGTGACTTGACTGGGCTTCCGGGGTTTAGCATTTATGGTTTAGGTCCATGGCTTCAGGGGTTCCAAGCCAGCTTAAGCTGCTGGTCGTGCGTTTTTTTAATGTAGGGGCCTTAATATCTTGCCTATACTATTTTGGGGTTCCTTTTTAAAAGTATACTTTATGAAGGCTCCTATAGTACTTTTGTCTGCAGGGGGATCCAGCTCTAACTGCAAATAAACCCAGAGTTTTCGGCTCACCAAGTCGACGCCAGACACTTCGGCATGCGATATCATGCGATGTATTACCCAGAGGGTCCATATACACTACTATTATGGAATTAGGCCCTAAAAGACCATCCTCATTATGGTTGTGGGGACCTAAATCCATGATAGTAGTGTATATGGACCCTCTGGGTTAACTACCGACCATTTCCCGTATGTTAGAATCGGTTCCAAGGCCCTGTTACCCGTGTAGCTCATTTTCGCCTTGAAACTCGTAGACAGCCCGAGACTACCCATATCCCGGGAACCTACTACTTGAGTTAACCTCACCAAACACTACTTCGGCCGACAAACAAACGTTAAGGCCTGAAGCCTAAACCCGAGCAAGGAGAAAGAACAACAGCGACAAGAGCTGCGAAATCAGAAGAGACTGAAGCAGGACCGTCTGGCAATTCGGAGTTCCCCCGGAGGGTCTTAGGTTCAAGATGGTGGTAACGTAGGTCGGTCTGCTGGGGAGTGTGTATATATATATATATAACATAGTACGACGACGACTACTACTACTGCTAGCATTGATGTCTTAATGCCGTCTTTAACACGATCGTCATCACCCCCACTGTCGTCATTATCATCATCCTCATCCTCATGCTCCTCCTCCGCCGCCTCCTCCTCCTCCGATTTTGTTCCTCGTCCTCGTCCTGCTCCTCCCTTTCTTTGCTTGAACCATCTTGCATCGATGATAGAATCAAAGCCATCGCCATCGCCGCCCGAAGTTGTATGCACCGTCATTTTGTTCGTGCTCATTACATTTAGACTGCCAGGCCGCCCACCTCATCGATGCAAGGCTGGAGACCGATCGGAGCCTTCCTTGTGGTTTGATTGGTTTCAGAATAGGAGCCGTCTTCATACCAGGCCTCCTTCGTCGTAGCCTGAGAAAAGTAAGAGCACCACAAAGACGAAAGCCCTTCGCATCTTTCTGGTTCTGGTCAAAAATGGTGCATACCTTACTCTGGGTTGGGTGTTGTTGTTGCTAGTGACGATGATGATGCCGATGATGGTGATGAGCAATGATGATCATGACGATGTTTTTGCACGTAGTGGTGGCGATGCTGGCCAGGACGAACGACAGTGTATGCTGGGAAGCAGGATGACGATAGTAGTGGGTTTTGGAACGTGCTTGCGGAGGGATAATATGAGAAAAAACGTAGAAAGATGATATCGTAGGTGATAGCTCTCATGATGAAGCTGCTGATGAACATGCCCAGCCGTACTAAAGCATGTACTACGCTACTTTGTTTGAAATCTTCTTGTGTATCCGCTGCCAAGCGCAGGCACTGTTGCTGCGTTGCCAGATAGTGAGTCCAACGAATTCACAAAGATTTTCCGTATTCAGTGCATGACTACAACCCTATTATTATCATTGTCAAGGCCCCTCTATTAGAACACACACACACACCCACGCGCACATGCCTCAACTCGCTTATGCAGATGTTCGTTCCGGCTTATTTGGTGTTCTTGTTTTGCTTGACCTGGATCTCTAGGTTTTCAGGTTGGTTAAGTTGAAGTAAACCTACGGTCCATGTGCCCAAAGGGTTCCGAAAAGGGATCCTTCAAGGGTTCTGTAAGAGTTCTATATGGGTTTAGGGTTTAAGGATGTTTGAGGGTTAAAGGGTCCTGGGGAAAGAAATGAGGTGGCAGGACCGCCTATGCCATCTGTTGTCTCGGGAAAGCAGCCAGTCGACTGCCGGCCGACAGTCACGCGAAACAGCCTGGAAAATGGTGGACGATCAGGCGCGATGCTTGTCCACTTGCGACGTGGTCTTGGTGCAGTGGGATGGTCAATGGCAACCGGTCCTCGTCTTGACTTGCTACAGGCGCGCATAAACTTTAGCTTTTTTTGGCTGTAATTGCAAGACGTTTGGGAAGGGCCTGTGCTCCGGTGTCCGTCAAGTTAGCAAGTGAGGTCGCGGAAGAGTCCACAGGCTTCCCCGGCAGCCGTGCCTCGTGGATCGCTTCATTCCTTGCGGGCCGTGATCTTGGAGAGCAGCGATGACCCAGCTGTCTGGACGGCGAAGGCCACCAGCACGTTCTCTGTCTTTTCCGCGGAGGCTGTCGGCTTGCGGTTGGATGCCACCTTGCAATCCTCCTCTGAAGACTGTTGGGTCAAGCTCTCCAAGGATAGTGTCGAGGCCATGAGCGGCGTGAACAAGGAGAGCCAGCCTGCTGAGCCGATTGCTGCAAAGAAACCAAAGACTGCTGCTGCAGGCAAGATCGAGCCCAAATTGGGCAACTTCACGCGAAGCAAGAAAGGCAAGCAGCTCATGGAGGAGCAGGTCGGTCGTCTTCTTTGGCTAGATGGAGTCAAATTCGACTCGAATGCTCATATAGTATATACCTTGTCCCCAAAGTAGCTATATAGTGACTATTTTAAGGCCAAGGTATGTGCTATTTCCATGGACCCTTAAGCCCTAAACCCTATGGAACCCATATTATGGAACCCTTAAAGGGACCCTAAACCCTACCCTCAGGGTAAGGCAAGTTCAAGTGAACTAGAATCTGCCCACTTGCATGGATCACGAGAACGAAGCTGAATTTCACCCTGTTAAAGGGACCCTAAACACGGACACTACCCTTAGGGTAAGGCAAGTTCAACTGAACTAAAATCTGAACCACTTGAATGGATCATGAGAACGAAGCTGAAGTTCACTCTGTTCATGACGAAAGCATTCTAGAACGAACCCCCACCCGCAAAGATCTGCCTACTCCCTAACCTGAACCCTTAAACCTTTCAGAACCCTAAAGAGCTGCCAAATCTGATCTACAACCTGTCATCCATTTGCAGAGTCCGAGCCCTAACCCGCAGCCCTACGTTTAAGGCGTAACTCCTGAGTAGTATTCTTTTGCCCTTTTTAGTTTAGGGGCTCCCTTTCAAAGCTGGCTATTAGGAAACATGAGGAACCTAGTATATACTTAGGCCTATCGGGATTCCTACCTATGTGCTCAGGGAAAAGTGTATACTAGTTGGTTACATGGGGCCTCAACCCGCAAACCCATATAAAACCCTTAAAAGAACCCTTAAAGAACCCTTAAAGGAACCCTTAAGCCCAAAGCACTTAAAACAAAAACACAAAAACACTCATCAAGGCAGGCGAAGGTCGAGGAGAGCGTTGATGAGGCGGGGTGCCTGTCCTCAACCCAACACCCTGAACCCAAAACCTGCGTAGTAGCTTTTGGGTGGCTAACCTTTGGATTTAGGGTTTAGGTTTTAGGGCTTTAGGGTTTAATTAGTGGAGTCCTTATGGCCCTGAATAATGGGTATGTGGGGTATATTAGAGGGTAGTTGGGGGTCTAGGTAGAGTGGCTAACCTTTTCGCTTCTTGGTTTCGCAGAATCCCTGTATGGCATTTATTTAGTTCCCCCAGGATATTGGCACGTACGAAACCGACAGTAAGCCCTAGAGTAGGAATGTCCCACTCGTAACAGCATTGGGAAAAGGTGCCCTCAGCAAAAAATCGAATACTACAGTCACGGATTCCCCATACCTTCTGTTTGAGTGCATAGCGACAATGATGTTCCCTCAGCCTTCAGCCCGAAACCTGAAATTTCAAACCCAAGAATCCAAACTTTCCAGCTTCTGCTTCAGTGCCCTGAGACCTGAGACCCCTCTTCATCGACGCCCAGAGACTAATCCTGAATCCTGAAGCCGAAAGCCTGCAGCTTAGGGTTTACGGTTTAGGGTTCTAGGTTTAGGGTTCTAGGTTTAGGGTTTAGGGTTCTAGGTTTAGGGTTTAGGGACTTTAAGATGACTCATTCCTCGAACAAAAAGCTCAGACTCACAACGACCCCCAAACCCCTCTAAGCACTAGGTGCGAACACATGTTCAATAATCTTGCCTGCCTGCACCCCCAAGGCCCTAAAACCCTAAACTCTAAAGCCTGCCTAGACCCCCCAACTACCCTCTACTTAAAGGATCATGGGACTTAGTAAGTAAGGTTAACTACCTTAATTGGGGTTATAAGTATAGTTACCTTACTCATAACGCTAGTTACTAAGTCCCATGATCCTTTAAGTATTGTAGCCCCAAATACCCACTATTAAGGACCATAAGGCCTCTATTGCAGGGCCCTCGGGGGGTCTAAGGCCCCAAAAATCCCCCAAAGCTGGGAAATCTCCCAGAAATCCTGGAGAATCCTACTAGCCAATAGGCCCGGCACCACCCAGCAGCTCTGAAACAAAGCTCCGGAGAGCCCTGAAACCCTCAAACCCCCGAACCTGCAACCCAAACCCCCAAAACCTAAGCCCTCCAAAAATAAAAACCTAAACCCCGAAACCTCAGTCTCCTGGGCTCTGGAGTACCATACTTCACTACCTTTTTTCTGAAAGGAGCGATTATGAAATAGAAGTTTATACTTTTTTCTCCCTGGTTACTTAAAAGCCCAGTCTCTGCAAAACCGCAGAGCCTCCAAGCCTCAACAAAAAAGACAAAAATTAGTCTTTTTTGGCTAGGGACTTCCCAAGGAGCATACCTTTAAGGGTTCTTTAAGGGTACCTTTAAGGGTTCTTTAAGGGCTCCTTTAAGGGCTCGATCTGGGTACAGTAGAAGCCGGAAAGTTGGAACATCATTAGCCTCATGCCCTTACAGTGTAGCATAGGGAATCCCAGCATGAATCATCCTAAATCTATGTTCCAACTTTCTGGGGTTCACTATAAAGCGCCCATATAGTACCGTATAGGAGCCTTTAGGGTTTCGGTCTGCTTCATGGGTGCTTGGACCATCCTGAACCCTATACGAAGTAAACCCTGCGTGACCCTAGTAACCCTAAACCCTGGGCCCTAAGCCCTAAACCCTTACTCCTAGGTCCTAAACCCTAAACCCTAAACTAGTACTCCTAGGCCCTAAACCCTAAACCCTAAACTAGTACCCCTAGGCCCTAAACCCTAAACCCTAAACTAGTACCCCTAGGCCCTAAACCCTCAACCCTAGTAACCCTAAACCTTAAACCCTAAACCCTCAACCCTAGTAACCCTAAACCCTAGGCCCCAAGCCCCGATAGAGGGAGCTTGCAAGGACGCCAAGGGCCTCCTCTAGGGTTCCCGTAAGGCTTCCGTTAAGGGCTCCTTTAATTGAAGATGTAAGGGAACCCTCGAAGATCCTTTAAAGGAGTTCCATAAGGGTTCCATAAGATTCTAATTATATATGGGAGTTTCCGAAAATTAGGGGTACCTTATTTGGTGGTCCTTATAATAAGGATCCTACTATTTAGGGTAGTATATTAGGGTCCTCTATTTTCGGAAACTCCCATATAGGGTCTGGGGTTTAAGACGGGTTTAGGGGTCCATGTGCCAAAAGGGGTTCCGCTAAGAGGACCAGTTGGGTGAGCCGTTTCTGGCCAGGCCTCTGTAAAGAGGCTGTTTGGGCTCCTCGACCGGAACAGCCAGGGCAAGGCAAGGAAGGGTTCAGGGTTTAAAAGGGATCAGAGGTTCAGTTGAAATGACAAGGGTTGATGGTTTAGGGTTTGGGTTTTGGTTGTGGGACTTTTTGGCGGCTTCCCTGGTCCTTTGATTAGGCTTATTCGGCATGAAGACATTAAGGCCTTCGATATCTAAATAACTGTGGGAGTTCAGGTATTGTAGAGGGGATGGTTTCGCGATTTCGGGCTCTGGAGCCCTTCTATGAAGAGGTCGAACCCCAAGGGTCCAAAGGACCCAATAATCAGGTACTCGGTTTTAGGATAGTAGTTATGTAGGTTAGGATTTTGGAGAATATATGATTATTGGGTACTTGGACCCTTGGGGGAATTGGAAATATCCTCACGCAATGCTGGGAGCGCGCTCAGGCTTCTCCTCACTTCACTGGTTGGAGATGCTTGACAGTCTTTACTACAGCTCCCCTGCTATAGAAGGGATAGAAAGAGCTATGAAGGACGGCACTTTCCAAGGCCATGCTGGAATGTGGAGGGATACTGCGACAGGCTTCGTAAAGGCTGGAGTCCTTGAGCGAGAAGCTCAATCACTCCTGTATATGGATGACGCAGTCAGCGGGGTCACTGCTCCTCGCCTCTGGTCACCATGGACAAAGAGCAAACTGAAGAAACCAGGTCCATCCATTCAGAGCAGTTTGAAGCTTCTTTCTTGATGAAGCTGGAGCTGACGAAATCCTTGTAAGGAAAGTGCAAATTCATCTTGTTGAACGAGCTATACTACGGCTACGCAAAGGCACCATCGTTCTTCAAGCTAATGAGGCCTAAACTTTCGACAGACTCAGGACTACCTTTGCGTGCTTTGGGTTTAGGGCTTACGGGCTTTGGGCTTCACGCTTTGAAGTACGATGGCTCTAAACCCAAAGTGCCCGAACCACGCACAATCAACACCCTTTTCGCCTAGAGCAACAGCCAACCCCTGATTTGTGGTAGGTGTGTACTAGAAGCCCTAATGTAGAAGTTACAAGGGCCCTAAAATTTGGTAGTTCCAGGCCCTAAACCGCAAAGTTCCAGAAGTTCTCCACCTGTCAAGATGCAGAAAGCCAGCGAATCCTGAGCTCCAAACCAGAATCTCCTAGTGAAGTGTGGTCGTGCTGGCTTTGGGGCACAAGGTGAGGTGAGGCTGGTACTGGGGGTGTTATTGGTGGTAATTGGTGGTCATCCCCATTGAGCTCGGTGCTAAGTGTGCCTCGCTCCCTCAACCAACCGTGGTAGTCTGGAGGCAGTTTCGAAAAGACACGAGGGTTCAACAAGACAACCAGAAGCTCCGAGCACGATGATTTAGGGTTTAGGGTATGCTGTCGAGGGTTTAGCTTGTAGGGCTTTGGGTTCAGGGTTTAGGACTTATGGCCCCTAAACCGAAACCCTAAACCCTAAACCTAACTTATGGTTCAAGTTGAGGGTTTTAGTTTGGGGTCTAGGGCACTTCCGAAAGATGAAAGTATCCTTCAGCTACATGGCTTTTCCAGAGTAGTCAAAAAAACACATGTGGGCATATAACGAGACCCCACCAAAAAATGCAGGGCAGAGTTTTGGGAAACTCGGTTTAGGGTTTAGGCTTTCGGACCGAAGGGTTTCTGAGTTGTGTACTTGCCAGGTTCCGAGTCGATTTTAGGGTTGTACGGTATAAGGTTTAGGGTTTAGGGGTTTAGGGTTTAGGGTTGAGCAGTCTGAGGGTTTAAGGTGTAAGGTTTAAGGGGCTTTAGGGTGTAGGGACCTTGTCTTGCGATGCAGCAAGCAACACTCTTCTTGGAGGGCTAGGGGACTTAGTAACAAGGTTATAAGTAGGGTTATAGGTACCTTAAATGGAGATACCCCAATTATGACCCTTATAACCGACTTACTAAGTCCCCTGAGCGTAAAGCCTAAACCCTTAAACCCTAAACCCCTTCAACCCTAAACCCTAAACCCTAAACCCCTTAACACCAAACCTTAAACCCTCAACCTTAACCCTTGGGAAAGACCCTGATTCCCTGGCGCCTGAGCCCTTGATGTGAGAGCCCTTCCTGTAAAGGGTTCCTGTTAAAGGGGTCTATAAGGATTACTTATGGGGGTTTAGTATAGGGGCCTTAGCAATTGCCAATACTTTCTTTTGGGGGGTGCCTTATTATGTGTATGGTATAATGGCCCCAAAGCCCTATTCTAATTATTAAGGCCCCTATATTGAACGTCGTTAAGCCCGGAAGGTTTGCCAGAAAGACGTGCTCATGGCCTTGCGAAAGTGCCGGGCTTAGTATCGAGAGGGTTCGTGGGCCTCCAAACCTTAAGCTTAATTGCTAGAGAAACCCCTAAGCATAAACCCGAAGCCGCCGTCTTAGGCCAGAAAGCGGGCCCCGGAGAGGGAGAGACAGAGACAGAGAGAGAGAGAGAAAGAGATTTCCCGTTAAGGCTACTTGAGCGTTTTACAAGTTTTCATCCTTTAGAGACGCCCCAAATTTGCACCAACTACCTCTTGTGGTGCCTAACTCCGGGTGCATTCCCAGACTCTGCGGAAAATCGTATTCAATGTAAGGGCCTGTAGAAAAAGGACAAGGGCGTTTGGGCAAGGTTACGGGTGTGGGAGTTCGGGGCCAGGGTCTAGGGAGGAAGAGACAGAGGTGAGTTGGGGATAGCTTTTGATTTTCCTTGGAACCCAGGCTACCTGCATATTCATAGCGACGCCATGCCGGCACCGACAATCCCAGGAATGCTCCTAAACCCAAAACGCTGCATAAACTCCAAAGCCACATAGACACTATATAGAAACTATAGGCCCTAAAACTTTATGTATTAGCCCATGTCATATAAACCCTAGACCTTGTGTACACCTAAACCCTAAACCTTACGCCTAGGCCCTGCATCCCGCATAAACCCACAAGCCTAAGGGTCCATGTACCCAAATACTTAAGGGAACTTAGAAATATTTTTTAATCTTTGGTTATTATGAACCCTAAGAAACAGCTAAAATTCTAATTTTTGCTAGGGGTCGAAGTTCAGTATAGAAAGTAGGGGCTACTTAAAGGCCAAAGTATATACTGTTTGGGTACGTGGACCCGTAGTGCAAAATATACCAGCTGCAATTCCTAAACCCCTCAACCCCTAATCAATCCCTAAACACTAAACCGCTGGAGTTCCAAGGCATCATCCTGTGAGGCAGCTTTTTGGGGTGGCGGGCGACAGCGACGAGGCTTTCTTCTCAGAGCGAGCCGTAGGTGAGCACGACTGGTCATGATTCAAAAGCTCGGGGTTTAGGCGGTAAAAACGGTTGATGGACAAAATCCTGCATTACCCAATATAAGGAATATACCACAATTCCCATAGTTTAGGGTCCTTAGGGTCATGCAGGATTTTGTCCATCAACAGAAGGGTTTGGGGTTCAAGAGTTTAGGGTTTGCGGTTCAAGCTCAAGAGTTAAGTCTTTCAGATGTGGGCCTTAGGGTTCACCCAGAGAGCCCAATACCCCTCAATTAAGGCATATGGCTTAAATCATAATATGATGCCCTATATAGTTTAAGCCATATTCCTTAATTAAGGGGTATTGGGCTCTCTGGGCAAAATAAAAAGGATCAAGACTTGCAGCTGTGAGCCTGAGGTGATCCGTTTCCGAAAGCCCGTGTTGTGGTTATCTTAGCCCTCGAAGCAGGTATAGCCCTAGTAGCAACCCACGTGACAAGCCCTTGAAGAAAAAACCCTAAGGCTCCATGTACCCAAATAGTATGTACTTGGCCTTAAAGTAGTCCCTATATAGGTAGTTTTGGGCCGAAGTATATAGTGTTTGGGCACATGGACCCTTCAATCCCTAAGCCCTTATAGAAACGCTTATAGCGCCCTTTTTGGAACCCTTCAAGGGAACCTTCAAAAGAACCGTATTTGGGCACATGGACCCTTAGGGAAACAGGTTGGGACTCGGAAGAGGAATTCATACCCCAAACCCAAAAACACTTAGGGTTTGGGTTTAGGGTTTAGGGGTTAAAGTTTGGGCCTGAGCCCCAAAACCCCCAGCACTGTCCAGGCTGCCCAATTGCAGGAACGCCTTTCCAGCATCCAAGAGGCGTTTGAAGCTGGCTCAGGCCATTCCTGGGTCGTCTTTCGTTTCTTATAATACTTTGAACCTGAACCTCAAAAGCCCTAAAGCCATAAGCCCAAGGGAGTACTTGCTGCAGATACTGTTTCCCGAGGCTGTATCCATATAAGGATCTAGGCAGTCAAACTTTCAATCGGGGTTTGGGGTTTAGGGTTTAGGCTGTCTTGCTCGCGCCCCTGTTGGGTGTAAGTTTAAGAGTGGCGTAATTAGGGCATTCAGAAAAAAGGGAGCTCATCAGCTTCTGTCGTAGTTTGCTGGGTGGGCAGTAAAACGGTGTGTACAGTATATATATGTATAATATTATATATATATATACATATGTATATATATATATATATATATTATATTATATTTTAATAAGGAAAATCAACCCGCGAGGAAGGCCACTGGGTTTCTGCTGCGAGTTCAGAGAATCAACAAAGTTGTGACAGGACCTCGTACTTGGTACCCCTAAACCCTAAAACCCTAAACCCTAAACCTAGTAACCCTGAACCCTAAACCCTAGTAACCCTAAACCTCTCTCGGGAAGGGGAAACCCGGTAGGCCCCCTCTTGGCTATAAAGAGTACATGGGTTGAATGCGTGTAGACTGTGTGAACCGAAAACCCCGTTAATACCGATGAATGCGGGGTTACCGTTTGTA
>BGNK01001357.1:5314-22137 GCA_003297005.1 Symbiodinium sp. clade A Y106 | reverse complement strand
ATGATTCTGCTAATTGGGATTCTTTAGACAATCGCTAAATTATCATTCGATAGCAACTGGTTGTTCAATTCGAAAGGAGCATAGACAAATGAATCGACACTATTTTTGAGCATCAGATAATGGCTTTCCACGAAACTGGGTACTTTGCCATTTGTTAAGGCCTTGCGCTACGTTGGCTAGATTTCCTAAGCAGTGAGAACGATGGTTTCACACACTATAGTCTGACAAGGTTGGCCTAAAATCCAACCATCTGTGGGCAAGCAGCTCCGCGCGGGAAACCGACGATTGGGGTGTGGGCGGGTAAACCCAAAAAACCGAAAAAACAAGAACAAAAAAAACAATTTCCCAGGAGACTAGTCCCCCAGATTTTTTGTATACTGGATATAAGGCCCTACAGGCTGAATAGCATGCTGTAAACCACTAAAACCACAAAACCNAAGAACAAAAAAAACAATTTCCCAGGAGACTAGTCCCCCAGATTTTTTGTATACTGGATATAAGGCCCTACAGGCTGAATAGCATGCTGTAAACCACTAAAACCACAAAACCAAAAAAAACAATAAAACCAACAAAAACCAAAAAAAAACAAAAAAAACAAAAACCAAAAAAAACAATTCTCCAGGAGACTAGTCCCCCAGATTTTTGTTTTTTTTGGTTTTTGTTTTTTTTGTTTTTTTTTGGGTTTTTTTGTTTTTTTTGGTTTTTCGGTTTTAGTGGTTTACAGCATGCTATTCCGCCTGTAGGGCCTTATATCCAGTATGAGGACGAGACTATTTCAAAGCAACGCTCGTGTTTTAAATCAATGCTTCTGTGATCATACGGGCCGACGTGCAAGGATCATAGGACACAACAAGGGTTTTGGGAGACGCAAAACAGCCATGCGGGGGCCTACCGGGTTTCCCTCTCTNGTTTTAAATCAATGCTTCTGTGATCATACGGGCCGACGTGCAAGGATCATAGGACACAACAAGGGTTTTGGGAGACGCAAAACAGCCATGCGGGGGCCTACCGGGTTTCCCTCTCTCAACCCTTAACCTCTGGAGCTTTCCATAGGTACAGACCCAAGGGCCGTGAGGGTCTCATGGCCGAAATGTTTGCAGGGCTTCTGAGCTTCGAATATTAGGGGTAGCTTTAAAGGGATCCTTTCAGGGTTCCTTAAAGGGATCTATAAGGGTTCTGTAAAGGGTTTAGGGTTTGGGAGTTTCCAAAAATTAGGCGGGTACCTTACTTTGGGATCCTTATAATAAGGATCCTACGATTGAAGTACTATTTTGGGGTCCCCTATTTTCGAAAACTCCCATATTGTATCCCAGAGGGTCCATATACACTACTATTATGGAATCAGGTCCCCAAAACCATAATGAGGATGGTCTTTTAGGGCCTAATTCCATAGTAGTAGTGTATATGGACCCTCTGGGTATACGGTACTTGGAGCCCAAGAGCTATATTTTTGAGAGCTTGGCCTCTCAGGGCATTTTCTTCCGGAGCCGGAATGCACCCCCGGAAATGTACACCCCATGCCAGCTCACCAGCTGAGCTCAGATGCCAGGTCTCCAGCATTTCGTTTGTCAAGGGGTTTAGGCTTTAGGGTTTAGGGTTTAGGGAGGCTTTAAGCTTGATTTCTGAGTTGATTACGATGCCCAGCACCTGGCCTCCTGTAGCACGGCAAAACATAATTCAACACGATTCACAAATCTCTCTGTCTCTCTGTCTCTCTCTTTCTCTCTCTCTCTATGTGTATATATATATATATACATATATATATGTATAGTTCGCTGCGTGAGCTTTATGACAACCTGTACGATAACCCTGTAACCTTGTAATATCGGCAATTGCAACGAAGAGTGTAGCATCCCTGTAAAACCGGGTAACATCTGCACATCAATGCCCATACTCACCCACATAAACTAATGCAGCCAAACTGTTGACAGCCATTTATGGCCCCTGTAAACGTGCTTATGACAACCACCCCTTAAGAAACACACTCTATAACAGGCAGGAGAATAACTCTGCAAAGTCGTTGTAAAAAATCGTACAGTCCATGACAGCCCCTAGAACAGCCCATACAACAACGGACATTGTAACAATAGAGCAAACCCTAAACCCTAAACCCCAAACCCTGAGCCTCTGCAACCCTAAACCCTTGCAGCCCTAAACCCTGAACCGTTACCCTGAACTACCAAAGCTGACTTCTTTGCAGGGCTCCTATAATTCTTTAATTAGCAGGGATCATATAAGAGCCTACAAAAAAGTTGGTTATGGTAGTTTAACTATCCAATGTACCCATAAAAAACGGAGATATTACCCAAAAGCGTACATCTGTATTAAGGTACCTTGGTTACTCTACGTAAACCCTAATAAAAAACACAAACAGAAGCCGCACGACTCCTTGTCGTCCCTTCCGGAGGTCTGGGCCAGGTGTCGCCCCTCTTCACTGCGCTAAAGGCAGTTCTCGGGAGGGTTAGTTTTTTGGGGTTCGGGGTTTAGGGCCTAAGTTTAGGGTTTAGGTTTCGGGTTTGGGTCTTCAAGTTTAGGGCCTGAGTTTAGAGTTTAGGGTTTAGGTTTCGGCGTTTGGTGTTCAAGTCCAGGCTTTGGGATTCGATTCGGGTTGCAGGTGAGGCTTCAGACGGAGTTGAGAGCGGTTTCTTTTGCGTTTTGCAGTGTCTTGTATGCCAGTGACCGTGTTTAGTACTCTTAGTGGCGGGGGTTGATGGGCTTAGGGTTCAGGGCATTTGGATGGTGGAGAATTTATCTTCGTTTCCAGCCTTGGCTTGGTAACACCATCGCATCCCCCGAACTCTAGTCTAGACTAGACAGGCTTAAATTGAAGTAAGGACCCGATATGACGGCTTGCCCCACGCGTTTTTGAACATGTTTGTCGAGTTGCTTTAGACCGAATTCACTGAAGGGCTGAAGGGGGTAATCGAAGCTGAACTGTTTGCTTGTGCTTCGAGAACAGGGCAAGGTTGAGGGTGTCGCATTCGAGACATTCAAACCGTCTACCGGCATACATATATATATATAATACACACACACACACCGCTTAGGCTTCGGCCCTTAACCCTAAACCTTTAATCCTAAACTCCTTGAGGTTTTGTTTGCCGCAAACCCTTCCCTTCCCCTCACCAGGAAGCCAGCGACTGTGGCAACGCCTTTGCCTGGGCGACTTCTTTGCAGAGACGTGCTAATGAGGTTTAGGGTTTAGGGCTGCTAATGCTGCAGTGTTTACAGTTTAGGGTTTAGAGGGTCTAGAGTTCAGGGTTCAGGACTCACCCTTACGGTGTCTGCATGCAGGGTCTCCGTTGTTTTCAGGTTTGGCGGAATTCACTGCGCATACATGAGACCCCGCTTCTCAACGTCGCCCCGAAAAGTTCTGACTGTCAGGTGTATGAGCCCAAAACTACCGAAAGAATAGTGGTTCTGGAGTCGCTTTGTAGCTTGCAGCTTGAAGCCCAAAAGCAACAAGCCCTGTACGACCCCACGAAAACCGTGCGGACTTTGTGCTTAGGAACCATTTCTCGATGCCTGTCAACGAGGGTTGCTCAAGGAGTGGGTGAAGGCCATCGAGGGAGCTCACGAAGTGCTGGGATTTAGGGCTTAAGACTTGGGACGTCGGTTTCTGGCTTCGGGCCTGGACTTGGGGGATATATGAAATTGATGTCGATTTGCGCATAGTCATTGGAATAACTGCAGCAGCAGCCATTCACATAAGGGCAACGAGTGGTGACGGCCGTTGCGGCCACAGCAGCGGCTCATCAAAAGAAGAAAAGCCATGATGGGATCCGCATGCTTGGTAATCATGTTGGACACGAGCAGCAACTGCAGCACTACGTAGTAGTCGTCGTAGCAGCTGTGGTGGTAGTAATAGTGACAATAGTGATATTCGTACTCAAGAATACTACTCATTACTACTCATTTCAGCTAGTGACAACTATTTTAAGTATTACTAGTCATAGTGGTATTAATAGCAATGATGACAAGAACAATAGCAACCGCAATAATATGCGTCTTTCGTCGTCGAAGTAGCAATAGCAAAGGAGTGGCAGTGGCTGCATCAGCAGCAATAGTGGCAGCAGCAGGAGCCGGTAGCGGTAGGACCCGTAGCCGTACAAGCAGCAAGAGTAGTAGCAGGGCTATATAGCAGATCCTAACCACAAAGCTGGGTACCTCAAAACAGGTGAAGGGTATGACCCTTTAGGTAGGTTATGGCAGAAGCATGCTGGCAGGTGGCCATCAACTCCCTTCCTCGAGAGCACAGCCAGGGACAGGCAGGGCCACTGTCAGACATCTAACCCTCAGGCTCCATATACCTACCTTAACTACCAAAACCTTTTGTTTTATTGTAGGGCCCCGATGAATTCCATGCTAGGGTTATAAGAAGAACCTACAAAACGGAGGCCATGGTACAACGTACATAGTGTAGACAGTACTTCGGCTCCATGCATGGAGCCTTAGGGTAATTGGTAGAAGGGTCCATGGCCTGAGCCCAAGTTCTAGCGCCTTGCAGGTCCTAAAAACCCACCGCTCCCAACCCTAAACCTTAACTTATAGGGACCCCAAAAGCACATAAGCATAAGCATTTTATAGGGATATCCATACCTTATTGGGCTTCATTATAAGGGGATTTATATGGGATATCCCTATCCTTATTTTTGCTTATGTGCTTTTTTGGTGTCATTAACCCATAAACCGCAAGTTCCTCGGTGTGGACCAGGCCTTCGTCGCAAGCCGACAGTGGCAGGTGGTTCCGCCAGGCCAACCAGGGCATCAAATTATTAGTTGGGTTTAGGGTTCGGGGCATCACGGGTTTCATTTTCAACCTAGACTTCAAATCCTAAATTCTATTTCTTGCGATGCACTGGGTTCGGACTTTGTAGGTTTGTTGAATGTGGTCTATGGTTCTACAAGGGTTCGGTTGAGTGTCGACTAGATTGGACCCGTGCCCAGAGTGGACACACAACATCGCATGCCTTGCGTTTTCCAACAAACCTGTCATTCGGCCTGCTTCAAGTTGGTATGGTTCTGAAAAAAAGGCACGAAAACCGCAACCCTCAAACCGGGAACCCTATATTCCCAAATCCCTGAAGCCCTAGGCCGTAGTGTCCAGCCGATTAACTCCCTATTCTAAACAGACACCGTTTCGGGCCTGCCAGCATTCACCTCGAATACGGGAGTCTACGAGGCCTCAGACCCTGAATCCCGAAAAGCTCAGGGATGTAACTTCAAGGGTTTCGCAGCGGAGAATTGCCTAATTATTAAATCGGCAAAGGTACCTCCTTTGGTTGATTCCTGTAGAAGGACGAGGGTCCGGGACCCTGCTTATTTTCCTCGACAGGACAACCCTGCGGGCAAGCGATAAACATGAAGCACTACAGTAGAAGCCAGAAAGTTGGAACATCATTAGCCTCACGCTCTTAAAGTAAAGTATAGGCAATCCCAGCATGAATCACCCTAAATCTATGTTCCAACTTTCTGGGGTTCACTATAGACCCAACTCCAATCACGATCTCTGCTCAAGGGGCAGCCTGCCCAGCCGGTCTGGAGTTTCGTCAGGGCCTCGGTGAAGGTTCCATAGGGTGTAGGCTGTATAGCACAATGGCGATAAGGTTGAGGGCGTCGACAAACCTAACCCCCCCCCCCGAACCCTAAACCACTAACCCCCAAACCCGAACCCAAAACAACCAAAACAAACTCAAACCTTAAACCCCAAATCCCAAAAGCCCCAAACCCTAAACCCTAAAGTTTGAGCCGACAGCCTTAGCCCGCGCCTGTACGGATGACTATGTCAGAGGTTTAGGGGTTTAGTGTGAATCCTGAAGCCCTAAAGCCGTAAACCCTGAAACCTCAAACCTTAATTTCTCAACCGTTACATCCCGAAACCCCAGCATAAAGCTGCAAAATCCTGCCATTAAATACAGGGTTCTTCAGTGCTCAGATAGAATCCAAAATTCTGGACAGACCCCTGCCGGTAAGCCTCATTTAGTCCAATACTTGGTCACTTGCCGCGCGCCACTCCGAGTGGCCGATTCGATCAATCCGCTGTGGCTGGAATTCGACAACGACGACGACGATGTCATGTGTGCTATGCCGGACTCTTCATTGGAGGATGTTCGTCGCCACTGACATCCGCCGTTTGGTGGGCGACGAGTTCGAAATCGTCCCAATCGCTGAGGGCGGTCCTTAGACCCCTACCTACAGGCTCATACGCTACCCCTTTTTTAGGTTACCTACTTGTCTAAATAACAGAACTTAACCAAAGAACTAGGTCCTAAAGACAGGGTAGGGTATGAGCCTACTGTAATTCCCAAACCCCTAAACGCCTCAACCCGAACCCAGAGCCCTCGATCGCTTAGGAATGGGCATGCGTACCTTTACAAGGCATACTTACCCAAACTCTACTAGTAATTCCTAGTAAGAAAGCCTTAGTAGCTGAGTGGATACACTTTACATTTTTTTGGATATTACTACCCACTATACAACTAAAAGTGTACACTTTTGGGGCCTTATGAACTCAGCAACTAAGAATAGTATCCCTGATAAATAGGAACCCTAGAAACTAAGTCCCATGATCCCCTAAGTAGGCCCTAAACCCTAAACCCTTATAGTAGACTTATAAACCCTAAACCCTTATAGTAGACCCTAAACCCTAAACCCTTAAGAAAGCTATACTTTCAACGATGTAGGTGCTGAGGACCTTTTGGCCTGCACAGACCCGTCAAGGCTTCCTTGCAAAAGGAAGCCTTGAATGGACTTAAACCCTAGACCCTAAACCGTTTTAAGGATTTCCCCTCAACTCTAAATATACCCTAGTATACCGTAAACCCTACATAGCCTATAGACCCTCAAGCCTAAACCCTACTATACCCTATACATACCCTAAACCCTACATACCCTATAGGCTCTCAAGCCTAAAGCGTTTGGACGAAGGAGCCCCCAATAAATCCCATCAAGGAGCCCTTAAGGAGCCCCAGATCCCAAACAGTTTCAACGATTCCCTCGCTAAGGTTTAGGCTTTAGGGTCTACAGGGTATAGTAGCGTTTAGGGTTTAGTAGGGTATAGTAGGGTTTAGGCTTTTGGGTCTATAGGGTATAGTAGGGTTTAGGGTTAAGTTTAGGCATAGTGGGGCTTAGGGAATCCTTCAGGCCGTTTAGGGTCCTTTGGGCTAAGGAATGGACATGGCCAGCGGCCACACCATGGCTCGCCTGCCGCAGAAGGCGACCAGCTGACCGTGGCGCGGCGGATAGTAAGCTTTTTAAAGGCTTCCTTAATGGGATCTTTGAAGGCATTTAAAGGGTTCCTTAAAGGGATCCCCAAAGGGTTCTATAAGGGAGATAGTATATAGAAGCCTAAATTGGGTTCCGAGTTTTAGGGTTTAGTGTTTAGGTTTTAGGGTTTGGGGGTTTAGGGTTTAGGGTCTTAGGGTCGGGGCGTGGGTTTGGGCTTAGGTTTTGGCCCGATATTTTCCTATGAGCAGTCCACAAGAGTAAGGGCTTTGTCTAAGCCATTTACAGGTGGGTAGTTATTAGGTGGGTAGTTTCCCATAAGCCTCCCATACCACTCCTATAAGGTAAAGGGGGTCTTATGGGAGTACTATGGAAGAAGAACTACCCACNGGGTAGTTATTAGGTGGGTAGTTTCCCATAAGCCTCCCATACCACTCCTATAAGGTAAAGGGGGTCTTATGGGAGTACTATGGAAGAAGAACTACCCACCTGTAAGGGGCTTCTACTTTGGGTTCATATTATAATTATGGGCCTGGGGGGTTTGAACATGTATCAGCCTTTGTCAGTGTCCGTACGGTTCCTGTTTACGATTGCACTTTGGGTGCTGCCCCCATACGGAAAGAGTTTATCATAGAGTCATAGACCTACTACTAAGAGCCTTCTGTATTGTTCAACTGTTTACTGAGTGGGGGCAGTATTGAGGCTATATTGCTATGCCATCCTATACCTCAAAACCTTATAAGTATTGAGGCCCCTATATTACTTGGGGCCGGTGGGTCGCCCTCAGGGGGACATGTACCTATGTAGTAGGTACTTCGGCCTTTGCAGAGGGTTCCTATGAAGTTGAGGGTCCATGTGTATCTTAGTAGCTGAGTAGGTAACCTTTAACTTTTGGGGGTTTATATAATCCTACCATAATTGAAACTTTATGTAGTCCTACCATAACTGAAAAGGCTAACTTTTTTTGAGTACCCGTAAGGTACGGACCGTCTGGGTCCTTCCGACGCGTAGGGCTAGTGGGGTTAAGAGTTGGACCCTGCACTAAGCCCTGGAAGCCAACATCCTAAAATTTAAAGTGGGATTTCAATGCGGGTGGATGGACCCAGGCAGGAGGATAGAGAAGAGTCACTTGCAGTCACGGATCAGGGTTTAGCGTTCAGGGTTTTGCAGCTCGCCTGCCTAGACTACAAGAGATAAGTTTGCAGAAAGAAGCCCTTGCCTCATAGAACTTTAAGTGCGTCTGGGATTCAAAGCCTGCATCCTCAACCCAGTAGTCAAGGGGGCCGAGCTTTTGGAGTCTCTTGACTTCGACGAAGCCCAAAATCAAAAGCCTAAGCCCAAGGCCCGCTTTAAACCTAAACCAGCAGACCACCAAACCCTAAACCGTAACACGCCCAAACCCTAAACCCCAAAGCCCTATTACTAAACCCTAGAACCCCAAGGCGCTAAAGACCTACAGCCCTAAAGCCCAAAACCCTAAAGCCCTGAACCCCTACACCCTACACCCCTAAACCCATGTAGTACCTCTATAGTACCCTTATAGAACCGTACTTGGAGGATCATGAGACTTAGTAGGTAAGGTTATGAGTACCTCAATTGGGGGTTAGTATAAGTAGTTATATGTACGGTTACCTTACTTATAACCCTGTCCCATGATCCTTTAAGTAATAGAACCCTAATACCGCAAACCCTAATCCCTATGGTACCCTTGTAGAACCTAATGGAACCCTTCCCTAAACCCCAAGGGTCAAAGCTCAGGTGCCGCAAGGCGTTACTCATCGGCCTTCCCAAAGGATCGCTTCTAAGTTTAGGGTTGGGGGTTTCATAAGGGTGTGTCTATGCATATATATATACACACACATACAAAAGCTCGTTTATGGCGCTTTGTATTCCGGGCTTAATCCAGATTTTATAAGGGTTGAGAAGGGGTCTAAAGTCTAACAATACGTCCACAAATGCCTCTGAATTGCATTAATGACGAGTATTTGATATGAATTTTGCAAGTGTTTATTAAAGGGTTTCGTCGGGTTATATAGTATGAGGTTTGTCTAAGGATTTTTCTGCAGATTTAACACTTTTCTTTGGAGTCATTATATTCAGCCTTCATGGGGTATACTCACCATTATAGTCATCCCTGACAGTCAAAGACCTTGTTGCGCTTCGTAGCTATTCTGAGTTTAGCCAACCCGAAACCATAAAGCCCCGGCAACACCCCCATCATTTCCGCAAAACCCTATGGAGTCCTATAAATAAAATGGTTAGGATCCTTTGGGAAACTGAGGGGGCCAAAAAAACACACGACGTGTTAGCAGGGAGCGGACCCTGAGACTGCAAGGGCAGGTTATTGGGATAAGATAGATGCCTGAAGAATCACTGCTTGAGGTTCCTTATGATGAGTCTACTGTAATGATTTTGATTACACCTACGCCGCTATCTAAACGTTGTATGTGGCTCGTTGTTGCGTCTTTTAAATCTTCGTTTCTGTACGAACATCTTGGAGGGCTTCGTAGGGGAGCGAGCTCTTTGAATGGTACCTACCTACTTGCGAAGGTTTGAAGATGATGACAAACTCTAAGCGACAGAGACTCCAGGGCCCTGATCACGGCACTGTAGTTTTCGTGGGTGATGCTGCAAAACTCACGATGTTTCAGGAGGGGTCTGAGTCCTGCGTCCCGAACTAAGGGCGTCTGCATGATTAGCAATACTGTTCCTTTGCAGCTATTCCTTTATGTAACCTTAACAGACCAATCGTACAACCTGTTTCTACTGGTGTAGCCTCATTTGATGCCATCCACTCTTTGTCGACCTTTTGCTGAGTCCAACCCTCACAGTAACAAGTATGATTTCGCATGTAGTTGCATGTTTCTAGTCCATGTTGCACCCGGCAGACGGATCCTCCATACCTACGCCCTAAACCCTTAACCCTAGACTGGCAGCACATCTATGAGGCAAAGGGTTGGGTTTTCCTGGCTTAGGCTATTACACCATGATGTCGAGATCGCAACCCGAAACCTACAGAAGGTCTTGAGGGGTTTAGTCTCAAAGACCTAGTTAGTGGTTTAGTCGTCTAGGGTTTAGGGTTTAGGGTTAGTCTTCTCGAAAATTTAGGAGGGAGGTCCTGGGTTCTTAACCCTGCTTCAATGTTCGATTTCGCACCGACGTCATGCGCTCTCGGCTGTGAAGCTTGCAGAGACGCGCGGAATTCCTTCCTCCAGCAGACAGTTCTGATCATGGCGGCTGTTTTTGGGTTAGGCTGCGGTTAAGGATCTTGGGAGTAGGCCGAGAGTGTGCGCTTAAGGCATCGGGCATAGACAAAGACGAACAAGACAGGATCATTCAAGCAGATCTTCGAAAAAAATGATCGGCATCATTCTGATCCGTGCTGTGTTTTTTAGAAGGAGTAGAGTCGAAACATAACCCCTACAACTTTAAAAGTAACACTTGGGTGTCACAGTGTCACAAGAGCCACAGGGGTTGACATAAACATTAGTCCTGTGTCTTTTGGCCCCTTCAACATAGTAACGACTTATAGCAGAAGCCAGAAAGTTAAAACATCATTGGCCTCGTGCCCTTACAGTAAAGTATAGGGAATCCCTGCATGAATCCTCCTTAAACTATGTTCCAACTTTCTGGGGTTCACTGTATGAATGCGCAGTCGTAGATAGCTAGATAGATGCATAGACACATCGATAGACAGCCGGTCAGTCAGGCCGGCAGGGAGGCAGTGGGCACGCGGGCAGGCAGGCAGGCAAGCAGGCAGGCAGGCAGATTGCTGGATGAATGCATGCTTTCATGCATCCATACATACAAACCTCCAAACCTCCAAGAACTGATAAGACGACGGTTTCTCATAGGGCCCCTAAGTCAGGGCTCGGCGGATGAACAACCCTGTCCACAAGGTTCGCATTGGAAAATGATCTAGCATTGTCTAGTCAAGGTTCAGTTCAGCCGGAATTACAAACTATTTTGTCCCTGGGGCAAGCGCGTTAACACAAAGGTATCGTGAGCTGTGTACGACCGTGACGAGGCTGATCTGATTGGCTCGTATCTTGAGTCCCGCAGTTCAATCGAAATCCGCGGCGTCGCTGGGGCCCACTGCTATGGCAGCTTCCGTTTCCTCGAAGCTCTGTGAATTCGAGACGGATGGTCCTGGTTTCAGTCGAAATGCTCAACGTTTAGGCCCAATCTCGCAGATATTGCCAAGCCTCCTGACCAAAAGACGCTACCTAGGGCCTCAAACCCCCCCAAGCCTTCTAATCAGTTCATCTCAGCACTTGCACCCGAAGCCTTGTACCCGGAACCTGCTTCCCAGTACTGAAGGACAGTGGACACTTTTTCTGAAGTAGGATCCCTTTCGGGTTTTCATGCAAGAGGGTCGTATGCTCTGGGATCCAAACGGCACCCAAACTGGCAGAATGAGCAGACTTTCCTTCCCTGGCAGCAGCAGCAGCAGCAGCAGTAGTAGTAGTAGTAGTAGTAGTAGTAAGTAGTACGTAGTAGTAGCAGTAGTAGTAGTCGTCGTCGTAGTAGTAGTAGTGGTAGCAGTAGTAGTACTAGTAAACTGTACTAGTAGGGCTTTATGTATTAACAGCAATTCAGTGTGCAGTTTCTGGAACCCAAGACCCTATATACTTGGACCCTTTAGTGCTGCGGTCCCAGAACAGCCCTGCAATTAGCCGTATTTGCGGTCTGGGTGCTCGTTCCTCGAGAGCTTGGTCCAGAATGCCTTCTGTCTGCATTTGCAGAGATTCGCGCTTCTGCTGTCAGGAAAAAGCTGCGATTCGTTTAGCATCTGCAGAGGTTTAAGTTTAGGATTTTTTGTAGCCCCCACCCTACCCCAACCGAAAAGCGCCAACCCTTGGAATAGCAGGTTACTGGATCCAGAGGTTAAGCCAGTGTTTTGAGATTCGGCGTTCAGGCTTGAAGCCCTCAAGCAAACCTTCCCCCAACCCTCACTATGCATGCACTCTTCTCCCGTTCCTGCCCCCTTCCAGCCCAAAACTCTAAAACCCTGAAGCCACGATCCCGAAAAGCAGTGTAGCAGTGAACGCCAGAAATGGAACATGGTTTTGCTTAGATCCCCAATACCCAACCTTTAATTTAAACCTTTTTGGGTTCTTGTAGTTTAGTAGGAATCGGAAAGTTTAACCTTGTATTTCTGTGGCTTATTGGGGTAGTAAGTTTGGGATCAGTCTTACTAGCTTTACCTTTAGGGCATGAGGAGAATGATGTTTCGATTTTCTGGCTTCCACTTTACGTTTGAAATTAAATAGACTCGTATCCCATGTAGCTTTTCCACCGTGCCAAGGACAAGACACATTTCCGCCAGTTGCTAGAGAAGTGCCCACTCCAGAGGACGAGATGATGGGCTAGGGAATGGGTTTGGGGTTTAGGGCTGAAGCAATTTCGAGTTCAGAGTGTAGTAGAATTCAATGTTTAGGTGTAGAGTTCGGGTGTGGGGTTTAGTGCTCAGGGTTTAGGGTACAGCTGGAGCATGTTGGGGGCTCTAAGCCGTTGCAACTACAGTCAGGTTGCTTGAACCCGACCACTAAGAAGCAACCACGAACCTGTAAGCATCCGGTCGAGACCCCTCATAATGCCAGACCGCCAGTGCAACATCCTTCATTACAGGACCTGGACAGGTACGCGAGCTTTCAAGCCACATCCCCTCCAACAAAAAGTAACGCACACAGAGTCAAATACACAAAGCCAACACTTGTGTTACTCACTTGTGTTTTTGGCAGCTCTGGTGATGAAAAGTTATTTCAGAAGTTGGAACCCATCAGTGATATTTTACCAGAAACCCAAAACCCTAAGGACGGAGTTTAGACGTTGTGCCCTTGTGAGTCGACAGGCAGAGGTTCGGCACCAAGGTTCATCTGTCGCTCCGAGTACCTGCGATGTTGAAGCTTTCGCCTCATGCTTACGTGGTCATGACCTACAGTAAGCCCCAGAAAGTTGGAACATGGGTTTAGGAGGATTAGTGCTAGGATCCCTTATACTCTACCTTAAGGGCATGAGGATAATGATGTTCCAACTTTCTGGCTTCTACTGTAATTTGTGGTTGTAGGCAAGGATTCGGCACTTGGGGCTCAAAGCTTACAACGTGGGATTTAGCGACCTGCACTTCGGCGCAGAATTCAAGAATTCAAGGGTCTTTAACCAAGACCCCAAAGCCAGGGCCCATGAATCCATACAGCAATTTTCAAAGCAACCGTTTTAATTTATGGAACACCCTATAGAACCAGAACAACCCTTACACCCGAAACCCTCGCCGCCCTAGCCCCGAAGCCCTAAACACAGAAAAATCTCAAGCCCGGACCTGCAGAACCTTTTGAGGAACTCTTCAAAGGAACCCTTTCAAGAATCCCTGCACAAGGACGCTTTTCAGGAGCCCCTTAAAGGGAACCCTCCGACCCCTAAAAACCAACAAAAAACCTAAAAGCCTTAAAACCCCTCTAAAACCTCGTTAAAAGCCTAAAGCCCCCGAACCCTATAACCTAAACCCCATAAAAGCCCTATATAAACCCTAAAACCTTATAAACCTTCAAGGAACCCTTATTGTAGAAGCCCTTTAAAGGGAGCCCTTCGACCCTTTAAAGGGAGCCCTTCGACCCTCAAAACCTAAAAGCCTTAACACACCGTTAAACCAGAAAAAGCCTTAAAACGCCCTAAAACCTTTAAAGGCCTTAAAACCCTAGAAGATTATGCACCTTCCGCCAGGATGTGGCACGAGCTTTATGCCAGCAGCGACTTCGAGCGGCGAGCAAAGGAGATCCAGGAGCTCCTCGGCCAAAGACCTTTGCCTTCCGGGTTATGAAAAGCACACACTAATACATATATTAAATATGTGTATATATATATATGTATATATATATACACGCACACACACATTCAGACACACACTAACGTGTGTGTGTATATATATATAATGTAGATAAGTATGTGGGTTCCTGTTTAACAGGGTTCTTACACGTATTGGGTTTCATAAAGTGTTGCTGCTCCGATTGGAATGTTTAACGGGTTGGCTCGGTCTTTAGGTCTCCCTTTCAAGGAGGCGAGGGTTCCTTGAAGGGCGGGTTAGGGGTTTAGGGTTTAGGGGCTTAGGGTTTAGGGTCTAGGGTTCAGGGTTTAGGGTTTAGATGTTTAGGGCTTAGGGCTTAGGGTTTAGGGTTTAGGGGTATAGGGCTTTTCATGGTCTTTAGGTTTCCCATTTATTTTTTTCCAGAGTTCGAAGGTTATTCGGGCTTTCGGGGTTTAGGTCTTCAGGTTTCTGAGGGGTTTATAGAAGTTACCGAAGGGTTCCTTTTCTACGTAGGAACTGGATGGGCACATGGACCCTCATAAACCCAACAGTAAACAATGCTATGAAAAAAGCAAGACGCTTAGAGGCGCCCTCAAGGCGTAAAGCCGTGCACCAGTAGAAAAATCATAAGGCTCCATGTGACTCTATAGTCTAGACTTTGGCCTTAAAGGGATTCCGATATAGGTATTTGGGAGGCAAAAGTATATAGCATCCAGGTACATGGACCCTTACACCCCAAACCCTGTAGAACTGTGGTTCCCTCAAGACAAGCCTTAAAGGAACTCTTACTGTACAGAAACATGGAGCCGTAGAGATAGCCGAGGTTCAATCGCAGCAACCGCTGGCGCAAGCCAAGCTCACAGTGTGCTGCATTCGTGTGTGATTCGCATGACGGGCTCTGCAAGTGTTGTTCAAGGCTCGATAATGGTTCCTTAAAGGGTTCTAGTAGTCTTCTTTAATGGCTAGATAAGGTTCGTAGTCCTAGAAGGCTGAGTTTTCTTTAAAGGCTCTATGTGGGTTCTTTACAGGGTGCTTGGAGGCTTCTTTGCCAGCTTCTTTGCTAGAAAAGCTTGACACAGAACCAGAAGGTTCAAACTGTTCAATCAGGGTTCGCTAAAGGCTTAGAGCATGCTTACTTAAGCTTAGACTAATGCCTCTTAACCCCTAAACCCTAAACCCTACTAGTTACAGGATGCTTGTCTGCGAAACAGACCCGGGTCCGAAATCTAAACAACACATTGAGGAAAGGCGCCAGCGCGGCGGTTTCGGGCCATTTTGGATTGCAGATTCGACAGTAGCTGAGTGGCTTGCGAAATGCGGTTTAGAGCTTCAGGATTTGGGGATGTTTGGGGTCTAGGATTCAGGTTTTACGGTCTTTGGCTTAAGGCGTGCATCTAGAGCGCCACATGAATGAGGTTGGTATAAGGGCTTTGGTGAGTGTCTGTCGCGCTCCTCAGGGTTACTATGAGGATACTAGCAACAAGCTCCCTGCTCCACGTAAGGTTGTCGGGATTTGGGTTTACTAGCTTTGGTTTGGGTCTATAGTGAACCCTAAACCGTTAACCCTATAAACACCAAACATTTCGGATTGAGGGCTTGGTGTTTCGAGTTTGACGGCTGCAAGGCTTTAGGCACAACGACAAAGAACATCCTATGTTGGCAAGGGTTTTTGGGGGGAAGAGTGTATAAGGTTTATGTATAGGTTTAGCGTTTGGGGTGGCGTATCGGCGCACTGCAGCCGGAACTGGGGTTCCCGGGCTGATGGTTTAGGGTTTAGTTTAGGGCGGGGCGGAACCGACACCCCGTGGTCAAACCCTGGAGCCCCAAAATTAACCAACCCTGAACCTCAAGCCCCGAAGCCCAAGGCGGGGCATCGCGCAGCTCCCCACGAAGTTCGGAATCAGCTTCACTGCCAAGTTCTTCAATCAGGCCTGGAATTCGAGCACCCCTAACCTAGGAGAGAAGCAGGTAACCTTTAGCCTTAAGGATGCGGGACTTGTAGAAACCTAGGATCTAGGCTGTTGGTCGTTTTTGGAACCTAGTATACGGCCTCAGTTTGTTTTGGGGCTGCATGAACCCTAAGGCTCCAAGTACGCATTTGGTAAGTACTTAGGCCTTCTATCAACGGGGTTCCTGCATAGGTGCTTTAAGGCGCAAGTATATGGGTAGCTCTCAAACTTAGGGTCTTTTATATCAGGGTGCCGTACCATAGTGGCGACTCTAGAAGGGGCCAACATTTTGGAAAATTGATTACCCGTACACTCTATAGGCACCTGGAGCCTTAGGAGAACCTCTCATGGGTGTCCCACCCAGAACCTCATGAAGGCCAGGTCGGAGCGTGCAGAGTGTTATCGCAGGTTCGATCTCTTTAGCCTAGTCGACCTGCATGACCCCCGTGGCCCATTACACATTTGGGAGTTTCCGAAAATTGGGGATACTGCGGAATACACCTGACTTCGAAGATGTACTCGTAATCAATCTCAAACTCGAATCCAGATTCTTCTCACCAATGCCCGAAATCCAACCTGCAATTCCCAGAATGAAAGGCCGAGGTNGCAGGCAATGCAGGGACCGTTTCTCTAACGATCCGGCTCTCAGATCTGGGTTGAAACGATTCTTGTGCTACCTGAGGCTCAGTTTGGGTGCTCACTTCTTTGTGAATTCTTACAGCCTGCCTCCTACTACCTGTTGGGACTTCGAACGGTGAGACATGTGATACAGACTGGACTCTGGATGCTGAGACTGATGTTGGGGGCCTTGCTAAGAGCGACGATTGGTAAGCGGCAGCTGGTTG
>BGNK01001356.1:61396-152992 GCA_003297005.1 Symbiodinium sp. clade A Y106 | reverse complement strand
TCGAGGCTTCGTCGTCTGACCCCCTCTGTAACACTAGCCCTCCCATGAAAGCAAACGCCTGGAGAGCATTCTTTGGACTTCCCAAGCTGAGGATGATGATGAAAATGCTGAGAACATGGTTCTGAATTTCAAAGCAGCATAAAACAGCGTTATCGTTTTTGGTATTTCGCGTTATCGCGGCCCATGTAAACCCGATCTCGACCCCTCAGCATACACGTTATCGCGGCCCACACAAACGTGCTCTTTCCATGCAACGATCNCGACCCCTCAGCATACACGTTATCGCGGCCCACACAAACGTGCTCTTTCCATGCAACGATCTGTTGCTAATCCCCCCACAGACAGTTTAGCTCTTCAGAGAGAAACGCCTGTCGCTCATGTGGCATGCCCTAACCCCTAAACCCTGGAACCCTGAGCCCAAACCCTAAACACCTAAGCTCTTAAACCCTAATCCAATAAACCCCAAAACCCCCAAGTCACAGAAACACCGAAACCCTTCAACCCTAACCCCTAAACCCCTAAACCCCTACACCCTAAACCCTAAAACCCTACACCCCTAAACCCCTAACTCCCCAAATCCCCAAGTCACAGATTCAGTCGAGTCCTTCTCCCGCTCTCGCCAGTTCTGCTTCCAGATGGCGGCGGAGCGGAGAAATGCAGTCAGCCGGCCCTCCTAGCTATAGCTGTCTGGTGCGTAGTAGGGAATGGGGGAATGGATCCCTACAGTAGACCCTATACAATCCCCAATAATAGTCTCCGTAATCCATTCCCACATTCCCTACTGAGCACCAGACAGTATAGAATGGTCCATGGTTTGGGGTTTAGGGTTTAGGGCTAGGGTTCAGGGTTTGGGGTCCCTCCTAGCTCCTAGCTATAGAGTGGTCCATTTCCGGGTTTAGGACTAGAGTTTAGGGTTTAGGGTCGGCTCATGGCTTGGGTTAACGGTTTAGGGTTTGGGGTGTAGTTAGAATCAGCCGGCCTTGGTGTGTAGAATGGGTTCTGAGCCGGGATTTTCGAGGGTTATCGATGCGAAACCTAGTGCATAATGTTCGAGTGTATTCGTCTGCTGGTCAGCTACTGCATATATCCTATACCTAAACCCTAAATAACCTACCGTTTCAAGGACTCATATAAGGCAATCATAACAAGGAACAATAAAAGGTACGCTTCTTAGGGTCCAGGTACTGCATGAAGAAGATCAAACGCCCTGAAAACTGAACGATGCGTTCGGGAGCGAGTTCCAGAAGCCGAAATCTACCAGGCAGGGTACTATAGGGGCCTTCATCATTTTACTAGGGTTTTGGGGCATATATTCTAGTACAGTTATAGTAAGGAACCCCTCAAATAGTATTGGTATTATGTAGGCTACTATATTAGTTTAAGGCGCTTTCACCCCGCAAGCATACCTTAAACTACCAAAACCTACTGTTTCGTAAGGTCCCTCTAGATTCTGTATTACGGATCAAAACCGAACCGACAAAAACGTGGGTTAGGGTAGCTTAAAGTTTAAAGTACAATACCAGCTCCCTCCGATTTGATGCCTGCGGGCTTTGCGACATCAGCCCCAACCCGAAATCTCAGACAATGCCCACTGGAAAGGCCATAGGCTTTCGGGTTTGGGGCTGTTGTGGGTTTAGAGTTTAGGGCTTTGGGGCATGAGGCTTGTCGCTGAGAGAAGTTAGCAGATATGAGAACATCTTCGTCACCAGTGCGTAGACTGCGAAACCTATCCCCATCTGCACTGTCGTTCTAAAGAGATAAACAGATCGGTGGACCGGTAGAAAGAATAGGTATAGGATGGTATAGGCATAGGTACAAGTCGTAAACTACTGCCATCTTATTCTAGTAAACAACAGTACGGAAAGTAACAATGACGTCCGGTAATGTCCGGTAACGGAGAAAACCATCATCATCATGATCATCATGGTCCTCCTCATCATCTTCACCACCATCATCATCAACAGCAAGAGGGTCGTCGTCATCATCACATCACAGGCGTGGATCGTTGCTTCTACGTAGGTGTATACATGTAAGCAAGCAGCCTATACCTATATAATTGCATTGCTAGATGTTGCATACTTGCTTCTTTCTTGACTCCGCAAAACCTCCTGGAGACCTAGAATGCATGAGCCTCAATATTTAACTCATTCCGGTTCCATATTGCAACACACCATCGGAAGTTAATTCACATACATCCGGCCGCCTTGAAGGTTCTGTCCGCAAGTGCGCAGTAGACGCTTGAACAAGATGTCTCGGTTTCTCTCAACAATCAAAGCAACAAAAGGCAACAACAGGGATATTTGTGGAACCCCTTTGAACCCTTGTCTCCTGCGTCCGCAGATGCGTCTCGAAGACCTGTTTCACGCGCTGCCGCGTTGCTGCAATCCTGCAGAAGGCATTTCTACTCGTCCGGGGTTCGGTTACTTTTTGCTAGGGTTGGGGAACATTTGTCCAAGGCTCGGGGTTCAGTGAGCAGGGCTTGTTGAGTTTACTCCGAGCCTCTAAAGACTCGCACTTTGAGGCTCTTCGACCCCAACCAGACTTTGCAAGGTGATCAGGATCCCTAAAAACCCTGAGCATCAAAACAGCCCAAAAACCTTATATAGTATGGTCTTTGGGCCCGAAAGCCTTAATATATGAGTCCTTAGATCCCTAGGGAAAGGGCAGGTTTTAGAGGTTGCAGGTAGGGTTTAGAGATGGCTCCGATGGAGTTTAGCGATGGGAGTTTGGAGCAAGGTCACAAAATCCGAAACAACAATGCTGCGTGCATAGATAAGCAAGAGCCCTGCAAAATGCTGTTGCTGCGCATGGTGTCTATTTTCTTTGGTTGTGTCATTCAGGAGATGTTTCATTAACGATGAAATAACTTCTATACGGGTTATTTCTGGCAGTTGCACCAATTATGCATCAGCGGTGTTGAAGTTGCTGCATTGTTTTTGCTGCTGTTGTTTCCTGTGCGATGCTATGATAATCTGTATTGTTGCATTGCTCTTACTCCATGTCTCTGCCTTGTCATGCTACTACTACCATAACAGTCCTGGTTTGAGGTATAGAGACACACAGCTAGTAGTAAGACGTTGATTTGACGCCGTGCTTAAACTAGTCTTAAGCTTATCTGCTGCCTATACAGCTCCATAAAGCTCCATGAACCCCTCTAGATCCTCATAAAGCCCTAAAGCCACCCGTAGCCCTAAGCCCCTTTGTGAAGCACGCTCTTGTCGTTTGTGTCGGTCCTCGTCGCATCGCGGGGGAGGCTTTCAACCAAACTCTGCGGGTCTGAACCAAGTCGCTCCTCGGGAAATTGGGGCTTAGCATATGGAACCCTTTAACTGGGTTCTTGTTTAGGAGCTTAAGTAATTTAAGCTACCATAATAAAGAAACCATATCATCTACTATAGATCCGCATTCTGGTAACTTAAATTCAGCCCTTTAATAAGAACCCACTGAAGGAACCCTTAGATTGAAGTGAACCGTACAAACCAAAGCCTATCAAAATTATGAGGGTCCGATTGAAACCCTTCAAGAGGTACCCTGTTCTAAACCCTGACCCCGTTCGAGGAACTGTTTTTTAGGAACATGGACCGCTGCTAGAACACAAAGCTCGGCTCAACAGTATAGGGACTCTTACAAGCAGAGTAGGGTTTTAGTGCTACCCTGCTCCGATTCTCTACACAGGGTGCAAGGAACTCTAAACCAATAGAAGTAGAAGCATGAGGGCCTCCATACTGCGGTTGATGGACAAAATCCTGCATGACCCATATAAGGAATATACCATAATTCCCATAGTTTAGGGTCCTTAGGGTCATGCAGGATTTTGTCCATCAACCGTATGTTGGCCCTTTAAAGCCTCTGAGCAGCATTCGTAACTGAGATCCTCTGAGGCCCAGCCAGTGTAAACTATGAAAACTATAAACTATCCCAAAGGCCACCCTAAACCCTTAACCCTATATTCGCTAGATGATTGTTCTAAAACTGCGACGGTCTACACCTATACTAGGTGTCGGTTTCAAGAGCCCCCGAAATAATGCATAATCATACGGGGTAGTTCTCTTCATTAGGGTCCCTGTTTAAGTCCTCAATACTGTACGGCACCCTTACAGAAAGGGCCTGAAAAGGGACCCTAATTTAGAGAACTACCTTAACCCTAAGCCCCTAAACCCTAAAGCCTATACCGAAAAGACGCCCTAAACCCTAAACCCCTACACCCTAAACCCCTAAAAACCCTAAACCCTAAAACAGCCACAGTCTCGGGTCGCTCCACGGAGATCTGCTCCTCGGCTGCATTGGACTGCAGGGTTCCGTTAAAGGCTCCTTTGGGTTCCCTTATATTAAAGGGCTTCCTTCAAGGCTTCCCTTAAAGGGAACCCATAGGTCTAGGGTCTTAAAGGGTTGACGGTTTAGGCCTTCATAGTCAGACTCGGGAGTGCTACTACGGATCACTTTTTGAAGCCTTGCTGTAGAATTTAGAGAAAGTCCATAGAGGATTCTGCAAGGCCAAGCATACATACATGTTGCACACATACATACGTACATACATGCACACACATACATATATTTATACGTATATATATATATATATACATCTACATCTACATCTACATAAACATAAACATATACATACAAATGAACATACATACATACATACATACATACATAAACACATAAATACTTACTTACTTACTTCTTGCTTCCTTACTCATTGACCCACGAGAACCTGCCTGGCTTATATACGTGCAAACACCGTGCCAGCTGCCAGAATCCGCCTCAGTCTTGCACACAACCAGACGCCAACGACACCCTAAGCCCTACCTTAACCCCAAATAAGCTACCTTTCTTAAGGACTTCCATAGGGAAATCATATCAGGGAGGCCTAAACAAGAGGGTTTTATATATAGGGTCTAGACAAAAACTTCAGAGGCGCGCGAAAACCCGTGGACTGGACGCTGCATGTCAAGGTGCCCAGTCGATCACCTGAGGGGTTACGAAGCTTCACCGCAAAGGCGATTAAGGTTTAGGGGATTAGGGTTTAAGGCTTCGAAAGGTTGAAGCCAAACCCAGGTGTTCTGTCAGTTATACTTACGGCTTTGGTGCTCAGCGTGCTTCCTGAAGTGCTGCATATGTCAAGCTGCCATCTATCTTTGCGGTCTTCGCGATACGCATGTAGACCCTTATGGCACAACAGGAGGTACCGAGGCTATGCTGTGACTGAAAACCAAAATGAAGTCTTTGTTGGGAGCAGTACCCCACTACAACGGCTCAATGGCTAGACTACGTTTGCAGTATGTTCAACTGCAACCTACCGGCATATGAATGAGCAACTACATGTCACGGAGGCATCGAAACAACAAAGCCTTATGAGTTATACAGATGTAGATATGTGTTTACACACCCTGAGCACTGATAAGCCCAAGCGAGAACTGTAGCTTCAGGGAACCCCACCACATGAATAACCCTAAGGGTCCATGTACCCAAATAGAAAATACTTTGGCCTTAAAGTAGTCCCTATATAGGTACTTTGGGGCCAAAGTAAATACTGTTTGGGTACATGGACCCTTAGGAATAAGGATCGCCTGGCTTCTACTCTTAAGTCCAGTGACCGAACCTGAGGAAACCTGGGTTTAGGGTTTAAGGGTTTACTTGGAGGCCCTTTTGACTTAGTAAGTCTACTTAGTATCCCCTAGAAACCCTATTATAATCCCCCATAACCCACCTTACTAACCCTACTTACTAAGTCAAAAGGGCCTCCANACTTGGAGGCCCTTTTGACTTAGTAAGTCTACTTAGTATCCCCTAGAAACCCTATTATAATCCCCCATAACCCACCTTACTAACCCTACTTACTAAGTCAAAAGGGCCTCCAAGTAGGGGTTTAGGGTTTAGGGCGAGAGCCCCTTAACCACGTCTGGAGCGGCGAGCCGAAGGGCCCTAAGTACGTGTATGAAGACTAAATATGCGAACCATGTGGAGAGTTCCAAATATCGAAATCCTACCTGGCATAATGTGAGCTCTCTTCTTCAACAACCGGGCCCCAAAAAGTTCAAACTTTCCAAGATAGAGCTAATATATAAGGCCAAAAAGTTTAAAGTTCCCCCGTTCACTATCTAAGTGAGTAATTAGGGACCTTAAACCGTGAACCTTTAAAACCTAAACCTGAAACCCTAAACCATACAGGCTGTTAGCTTGAAAGATTTTCAGGTCCGGAGCATGTCTTCGAAACGTTTGCGCCACTTTGAGACGTCCCCCTCGCTAGACCCTAAAACCCAGGCCGTCAACCTGAAATCTTCAATTCCTTAAACAAACCCAAACCCCGAAACCCTAATCGCTAAACTCACAACCTCAATCCCTATTTCCTCGTCACATCCCTAATCCCTAAACCCCCAAACCCTAAACCGCCAGCCTCCGCATATGGAAGCTTCCATCCTTCTGCCATGATGACGGGGATCGATCCTCCATTCAGGGCTTAGGGTGGCGGGGGCTCAGGGTGAGGGGGCTCGGGGCTGGGATTTGGTGCTTGGGGTTCGGGGCTTTGGGTTTGGGGATGAGGGTTTAGGGTTCGGGAATTACAGCTTTAGGTTTTGGGCTTCGGGTTACCGAAATGGCTACTGTAAGGCTTACTAGGGGGGTTTAGCATAATTTTTACTCTCCGGGTCTAGGGTTTGGGGTTAAAAATGTACGGGTTATAAGGATTTAGGGCCTATATGCTGTTTAGAGTTTAGGGCCTGTCGAGATGAGAACATGGTGACGGTTCGCTCCCTTGACCCGCTTGCCCTCTAAACACTACCTATAGGCTCATACCTTACCCCTTTTTTAAGGTACCTACTTTTTCTATATAGGAGATCATAACCCTAAAACTAAGCACCCTAAAAAAGGGGTAGGGTATGACCCTCCAGGTATTACGCTAGACGTCCAGTCGATAAAGATTTGGGTCTCAAAACCTTCCTACACCGAAGGTCCGTAAGTTCGAACAAACCCTGGTGTTTCAGTAAAGAGTGTGTGGGTGTGGGGGGGGGGGGGGGGGGGGCGGATTTTGAGACCCTCAAAAAACAGGGGTCCTGGTTGAATTGGTTCAGGGTTTTTAAGGGTTTTGGAGCCCTGAAAGACCCCACAACAGGGGCGTAACATAGGAGCCTTGATAATTTGAATGGGTTTTGGGGTATATTATACTAGACTTATAATAAGGAACCCCCCCAAATAGGATAGGTTACTATTAAGGCACCTATATTCGCGTTCTGAATGTCCTCCACTTAGAACCTCCAGCAGCCGATAGCTCCACCGACCATGACCGTGCATCACCTAGGATCCCAAAATCTTTTTAGGGTTCGGGGTTTAGGGCCTAGGGTTCGGGATTTAGGGTTTAGGGTTCGGGTTTTAGGGTTTAGGGTTTAGGGTTGAGAGTGCACGCCCAAACTCACGTGTAGGGCTCCTTGCTGTCGAATGATCTCCTGACCTGTTCCTAGTTGTACCCTATCCTACCCTACCCCACCGCTTTTTCAGGTCTCTACACATACAGATCCTAATCCTAACCATCACTAGCAGGGACAAGTACCGGTAGCATGGTTACATCACGCACTACAATCATCATCTAAGTTCGCCAGTGGGCCTGAACAATGGGCACTCCATTTGTTAGGCTTTTTCACGGCTTGGGGCTTAAGCTTCAGTGTTGTTCCGCTTCAAGGTCGCTAAAAACAACCAAAAGGTGGAAACAAGAAGCCAAGTAAGGCAACCTGGTCACAAGGCTGTATGCGCTGTCAAAGAGAGCATAGTAGTGCCTTCTGGCCTCACTTGTAAGGTTTGGGGTTTAGGGTACCAGGGTTCGCAGAGGCTATCGTAGTGCCTTATCGGCCCACTTTAGATCAAGACGCCTTTGCAGCGGCTACGACTCGCGCGAATTCCCAGTCCGAATGACTCATGACAAGGTCCAGGGTACAGGGCTTGACAGCATTATGGTCACGTCTCTGCGAGCCTTGAAGTTGTGCAGCTCGCCGGAAATGGAGATAAACACATCCGGTGGGGGCGTGTAGTTCGTTTGTGGCAGCGGCAGTGGCTCGCCCGAAGCAGTCTTCATGGCCTTGGGCAGCCTGCCGACAATCCACACTTCAAGAATTCCTGGGCCCTGAGACCCCTAGACTCAAAATCCTGTGCCCCCATTTTTGGGTTTGGGGTTCAGGATTTATAGTTTCCTGGATAGTTGACAAACCCCGAAACTCTGCACTGATAACCCCTATACTGCCTTGTGCTGAAAGTATCCAATATAATTGGGCCTTAGTAATTAGAATAGGGTTTTGGTGTATATTATACTACAATAGTATTGGTAAACATTTAGGCCCCTATATTGCTGCATGAACATTGCTGCAGGACTGCAGGATACGTTGCAGAAACCCTTGGCCGCACACCGCCCGTTTGGGTTTAGGCTTCAGGCACTCGATGCTTCATAACTCTTCAAGATCGGAAAATCACTCGAGATCCAGTTCGCGGGACAGGGGGGTTCATGCCCAACACTTGTCGGACGTTAAGTGGCGTCTCATCCAGGACAGTCTGCTTTGTTCGATTCTGGGCAGGGTTTAGGGTTTAGGATTGTAGCTGCATCTGCCACTATGCAGACACGCCAAACACACTGCACCACCTGCTGGCGGGAGGAGTGGGGCAGTCGTGATGAAGGCAATGACGATGGCCATGCTTGTGATGATGCAGATGATGCTGGTAATCGCTGCGGCGATGACGACGGTGATGGTGAGAATTTCTGCTGCCTAAAATACTCGTTTGACTTGTCTGCTTCTCTTGGTGTCCGCGGCCGTGCCGCGGAGAGGCCCTGAACCCCCCACCGTTACGCCTCTGTTTCTGGTGATGGTAACGCTTCCGCCGCCACGACATCATAGGTTCCAGCAGGTCCAGTGCAACTTTTCTCGAACTTAGGGCACAAAACCTAAACCCTAAGCCCTATATTAGACCCTATATGCCCTGAACCCTTACGAAAACTAGCCAGGCAGAAAGCACTGAGGCTCTGAGGCTCAACTTCTTCAGGGAGATCAATATCCTGGACCGGATTCTTCTGCCCGAACCCCTGCAATGGACCCTAAACACCGGATCCTCTACTAAATCCTGAACCGCTGTTTGTGTTGAGAGCTCTTTTCCGTGAACCCAAGGTGCAGAAGAAAGGCTCTTTTGATGTGGGGCGTTGGGTTTCAAGGGGTACAGCTCTCTTCTTCAACAACCGGGCCCCAACAAGTTCAAACTTTGTAAGATAGAGCTAATATATAAGGCCAAAAAAATGTTTAAAGTTCCCCCGTTCACTATCTGAGACAGTCCGGGTACAGAGCCTCGTCGTACTGTTCAACATGACGGCCATGTTCAAACGGACAAAGGAGCTCCCACGTTGTCCGCAGTTCCTGGGTTCTGAAATGGTTTAGGTTCTTGGATGTAGGGCTTGGGAATGTTGCAGTTCAGGTCTTCAGGGTTTATATAGCCTCTTTGGGCTTTGGAGTTTAATACTTGTAGGTTTAGGGTGTTACGGTTCAGTGTTCTGAGCTAGCAAAGGAAAACAAAACCAAGCTCTTATTGCGCAATCTCGCCTATCAGGAATCCAGATGCAGAAAAGGCCTCAAGAGAAAACAAACCCAACAAAACAAACAAAACAACATGGTATATATGCCAGTGAACCTATCGGGAAACCATATCTCCCCGAGAGACAAGTATGGTACCCAAGAGCCCACAAGGCAAGCACATCCAAAACGAGTAGAAAGGCATATGCAGAGTATTCCAAAACTCTAAGGCCATCAAACTGTTTGCAAGCCCCCACCAACTCCAAAACAGAAGTGCTCCGGATTCCTCAACCCTGAACCCCTTCAAAGCCCGAAAAAGCTCCCGCACATGAAAGACAGGACACGTTAACAAATGTCGAATCCCCCGAAGGACAAAACAAGCAGACAGGCAGCACATAGGGTTTAGGGTTTAATTCTGATCCTGTGCCCCAACACCCTGAGGCCTAAGTCCTTTAATTTTCTAAAACTCCAAACCACTCCTTCTAAGAACTCAAAGGCTCCAAAGGCCCTGAGCCCTAATACAAGGGCCTTAAACATCAGAATGGAGCCTAGGGTGTAGGGCTTAGGGCCTTTATAATTGGAATCTGCTTTTTTGTATATTATACTTAAACATAAACAGCCAAGTACAGGGGCCTTAATTATTAGAATAGGGTTCTGGGATGTATTATGCTATAAGTATAATAAGGAACCACCAAAAAAGTGTTGGTAAATAATTAATTAGGACCCTAGATTGAACCTAAATCCTAAACCCCTAAACTTCAGATCCCAGGTACCAAAGTCCCTGGAAGGTCAAAAAGTTCCTCGGAGGATCGTGTGGCCTCAGCGCTGAGGGCCCAGACGTTTCTGGCTCACAGCGGGGCTTTAAAGGGTTGTAGCATGACAGAGGCCTAAACCCTAAACCCTAAACCCCTAAACCCTAAACCCCTAAACCCTAAACCCCTAAACCCTAAACCCTAAACCCTATTGCAATGCAGGAGCCTCTCAAAGGCAATCCCTCCTTACAAAATATGCAAAGCCAGGATTACCACAATCCACAAACCATCGAAAGCTTCAGTTGGAACTGGAATGAACCGGACATGTACAGCTGGAAACCTACCCCAAAACCACGGCCCACAGACACACACACACACACCAAACCCTAAACCCTAAACCCTTTAAACCCTATAAGCCCTTTATCCCAAACCCCAAACCTTAAACTTGACGAGGAAGCGGCATAATCCGCCTTTGATCCAGCTCTTCCGGCTTCGGTTTATGATGGGCATGAGTGACTCCAGGCAGCAAAAGCGCGGAGTCGTTCATGATGTTCCAATACCTTCCAAGCCATTCGGCTTAGAGGTTTTGGCCTTAATAATTAGAATAGGGTTTGGGCGCCCATTATACTATAATTTATAATAAGGAACCCCCAAAATAGTATTGGCAATTATTTAGGCCCCTATATTAGGGCTTTTACAGGTTGTGGGTTGCCAGTTAAGCAAGCAAGGTTGCTGAATATTGTGTAGCGGTGCTTCCTAGCGTCCGGAACAACCGAACATGCTGCTGTGCGCTCTGTACTATACCTGGCACCAGCATTTAGGCCCGTGACTATGATGTACACACGGTCCCAGATCACACCCAAACGGTGCAAGCACCAATATAGTGACTACTCAGTAGGTATTTGGACCCCAAAGTATATACTATGCTACGGTTGCTGATATAAACCCTGCATTACCTTAATGGCCCTAGACTATGGAAATTATGGTATTTTCCTTCTTCTGAGTAATGCAGGATTCATATCATCAACCATATACTAGTACATGGACCCTTTGGGATCTTAGAGGCTTTGATGAGACGGCAGCTTCTGTTGTGGGACACGGGGCTGCCGAACTTCAGATGAGAACAGGTTTCCTTTCAAGGGGTCTGTAAGGGTTACTATAAGGGATCTGTAAGGGTACTATGATTAAGGGGCCTTAATAATTGGAATAAGGTTTTTTTTTTTTTGGGGGGGGGTATATTGTACTATCATTATAATGAAGAGCCTCCCCTCCCAAATAGTATAGTAATCACTAAGGCCCCCATATTACGTGCCGAGGCACCGCAGATCCGTGGAAGAAAACATAAAATCGCGTCGAGATAGCAAGGCCCAGATACCAGAAATATCCGGATTATCAGGCTTCATCATAGACAACCTGCAGGGATGTCCGCGGGTTCCTTCTAGAATTCCTTTGAGGGTTCAGAGGGCGGTTCGGGCGTTATAAGGCTCTTCTTCTGCGAGTCCACGCACCTATCTATTATATACACTGGCCCTGAAGCACCAGGTATCCCCTTAACATGAGATATAGGTGCAAGGACGCTTTGCTTAGGGGAAAGGCTTGCAAAGCTCAGGATTTCGGGTTCGGAGCTTGGACTTTAGGACAAAGCCCGTTGGGTGTTTAGTTTAGGGTTTAGGATTTAGGGGTTTAGGGGTTTGGGGTTTAGGGGTTTAGGGGTTTGGGGTTTAGGGGTTTAGGGTTTAGGGGGTTTAGGGCTTCACTCTACCGTTCATACCCTCGCATCTTCGAAGCGCAACCTACCTTTAAGGCTCCACTTATTAGCAAAGTAATGCAGGAACCTGATTAAGAAACCTTGGGCCTGTACTAGGGTTCCTTATATGAATCCTACTATTTTGGGGTCATAGGCCCAGGGTTTCTTAATCAGGTTCCTACATTATATACTTTGGCCTTAAACGAGTCCTGGTCTAGGTACGTGATTTAGCAATGTAGATCTCTGTTTGGCTGCAAGCAGCAGTACACTGTATGCTTCTGGGCAAGGATGTTGCGCACATTGATACGGCTGATGGACAAAATCCTGCATGACCCATAAGAAGGAATATACCATAATTCCCATAGTTTAGGGTCCTTAGGGTCATGCAGGATTATGTCCATCAACCGTAGTGTGAGAGCTGTTGTACCTAACAACTCTGCGTTCTCCATAACATGGACAATCAAGTTCTGGCAGCTTCACGTTCGCTATTGCTAGCACCGTCTGCACAAATTTCATAGAGGCTGAGGTTGTTCCGATTGTTGTGACCCTCCGCATGATGATAAACATGAGTGTTGGGTCTTGAATGCCTATTCTGAAAAGTTCTTGGCGACGTAAGGTTACTGAGATCGGTAGTGACTAGTAGGAACACTATCCACTACGGCCAGCAATTCTGGTGCTTTTCCACATCACGTATTGTACAACAGCTGCAGTTGGGCAGGTTCTCATCATCACTCTTCGCCAGCTCACGCTTACCATATGTTGGTCCCATGTGGTGCAGTCGTGCTTAGATCTCGTTTTGTGTTGGGTATTGTGGCAAGCAAGCTGCAAAGCAGCGGAAACATGTTCGTGAATAAGATCCTCTTAGGCGCAATAGGGGAGCATGCAAAATTCCCAAAGGTCTACCTAGACAAGTGCTGGGATCAGGAACACAGTTAACACCAAAAGCTGGACTGCTCGAAGTAGGACGGCTGGAGGTCCCCAAACCCAAAGTCTAAACCTTCGCAGCACCCTAAAGCCATCAACTGCATGAATTTCGGATGGTTCTCCTGCTTGAAAGCCTTTCGGGTTCAGGGTATGTCGTAGTCCAGGGGGATCAGTTCCTAAACCTGCCCCTCTATAATGATCCCTTATGGAACCCCAGCAAGCCATCGCAGAGATCGAATTTGGGTGAAGGCCTCTCCAGTCTAAGCACGGCGTCGCAGTCGTAGCACAAGTATCTGAGTCTTCTGATCTAGGGATCAAGGTTGAAGGCGTTAGGGTTTTAGGCTCGGGAGTTTAGGACTTAGGATTTAAGGTTTAGGGCTTTTAGGGTTTCGGGCTTGGGACGATGCAGAGGGAGCTTCATGGAATCACGAATTTTTGTTACAGTAATCCAGATAGTCTCTGGTGAGTGATGAGTAAGCATTGATGGGTTCATGTTCTGCTGATGTGCTAGAAGCCTCCGGCATATTTCCCACCATGTGAAGACGAGAAGCTTAGTGTAATTATGTGATGGCAACAACAAGAGCATGCCTTCGCAACGAAGACGGCTTGAAACATTACTAGACAAGTTGCAGCATGAGCAACCTGCTAGACCGTCCGTTTAGCCAAATCGCGGCCACTTTGGTTACTACTATGGTATAAGGGCACTCCATCAGTCACCTAAGGTTACTACTAAGTTACTACTATACATATAGCCCTAAACCCTAAACCCTTACACACTAAACCCCTAAACCCCAAACTAGCCCCAAACCCCTAAACCCCTGAACACCTAAACCCTAACTCTAGACTCGTCTAAAAAGGATATCCTTGTAAAATGCTTATGCTTATGTTCTTTTTGGGTCCCTAATATAAAGGGTACTCTAAGAGTCATCTATACCCCTCAACCCTAAACTCCTAAACCTTAAACCCCTAAACACCTAATTCCCACCCCTAAACTCCCAACTCTCGACTTTCAGGGTACTTTCAGGTTACGACTGTACTATACCCCTTAACCCTAAACCCCCAAATTCCCAACTCTGAGGTAAGAACCCTTTAAGGATCCCTTATAGAACCCTTTAAGGATCCCTTATAGAAACCTTTAAGGATCCCTTACAGAACCCTTTAAGGAACCATTTAAAAAAGGGTACTCTACGGTAAGACGAGCCACGGCCGCTCGGGTGTTCTGGCAGGCAGCTGAAGAAAGCGCTCGAGCGGCCCGCAGCAAACCTTGCGCGGAATATAGATAGAAAGACAGAAAGATAGATTAGATATAGATAGAGATTTAGAAATTAGATGAGTATAAGTATAAGTACATACATATATAAAATGCACATGTGTATACATATATATATATATATATATATATATATATGTATATGCACACATAGACATGTATGTATATATATATATATATATGTACACACATGTGAATACCCACACGCATATATATATATATATATGTATATATATACACATACCTATCTACATATATGTGTAGATGTAGGGATTAGGCTTTAGGGTGGGCGCTTTCAGCTTCGCCTAGGATAAATCCTTCAGAATGTAGACTCGGGCTTGGGGGATAAATCCTATGCCAGAGAAAAACACATCGAAACGACGACCCAGACCCCCGGGAGGATCCAAAAAGTAGATTCCTTAATGGGGGTTCCTATAAAGTACCCTTAGTAGTATAGGGCCCCAAAGTAGGGGATCTACTTTCTAGATCCTCCCGGGGGTCTGGGGACCCGCAACAAACCCGACCTTACCTTTGGTTAGTAGGGAATGGAGGAATGGGGTACAATTATAACTACTATTACTACCATTCCTCCATTCCCTACTAACCAAAGGTAGGCAACAACCCAACAACTCCCCAGACGCGCTTACGCTTCAAAAGTATGAGCCGCTCTTGCTCAACCAACTCCAGTCACCAAAGGCATGCGTGGGCAACCGCTGGAAAAGGATAGGCAGCGAGCTTCATCGGATCACCGACATACATGCTTCAGGTACAATTGATTCTACGAGGTTTGATTGAAGGAACGACAGAGAGCACGATTCAGGAAGCCGCAACACCCAAAGACTACCTCAAGATAAGGCAAGAAACTATGTAGAACACGGCTTGGGCAGGATCATCCACCGTCCAGCCACCGGTGAACCTCTTTAGCAGCTTGATGGCAAAATCGGTCCGATTCAACAGCTCCTCGGATATGAAAACTGGGGCATATTGATCTCGCGGAGGCTCATTCCTGCGCTGTTCTTGGGGGTCACTCAAAAATCGCAACTGTCCAATCTTAAAATTAGGTATCCTCAGTAAAAGGACGAAAAGAACAGTACCTACGTATTTGAAGAAAAACCTCGATATGTCAAACGAAAAGCTTTGCATTCAATTAATATGCGGCCCACCAGTGAAGCTCTTTCATGTGAAGCTGCCGGGGCTAGTTCGGGACACGGCGACAGTTTGGCCCTGTAGAATGTGAGGTGTATTGAGTGGGTTTGTGTTGTCTTACCTCTTCTGTTGGCGGCCTGGGAAATAGGGAGTCAGAAGCCTGAGTACTGATCCTAGTACTGATTCTACTACTACCACTACATACCTACATACCTACATGCCTACAGCTGCCTACATGCCTACATACCTACATACCTACATGCCTACATACCTACTACTACTACTACTACTACTCCTACTCCTACTGCTACTGCTACTGCTAGTGCTAGTGCTAGTGCTAGTGCTAGTGCTACTGCTACCACTACTACTACTACCACTACTACTACTACCACTACTACTACTACTACTACCACTACTACTACTACTCCTCCTCCTCCTACTACTACTACTACTGCTACCACTACTACTACCACTACCACTACTACTACTGCTACTGCTACTGCTACTGCTACTGCTACTAACAGCAACAAGAACAACTACTGCTGCTACCACTGCTGCTACTACTACTACTACTACTACTATTACTACAACTGCTACAACTGCAAGTACAACTACAACAACAACTACTACTACTACTACCACCACCACTACCACTACCAGGCACCACAGTAATGACCGTACTTTTCAGTACTGAGTGGCCCGACCGCCTCCCCGCACCCCCCTCCCTCAAAACAACAACTGTGGCAGTCGATGGGAGGAGGGGCAACTCCGGCGCATTTAGGGAATCTCTGCCTGTTTAGACGAGCCGGGTCGGGGGTTGGGGCATATTAAAGGATGTGCCAGACAATCTATGTTCAAAGCCTAAAGTCTAAACGGCCCAGATTCTGTGGAACGAGGAAGGGGCTCTTGGCCACTGCCCCGGAAGCGACACAAAGAGTCCCGTTTGCAGAAGGATCGGTCGCGTCAGCTCCAGCTTCTTCCTCGCTTCGAGCTGTTTATTCTTATGCATACATAGTCTGATTCTTGACATGAATACCATGTTCGTTCATTGAGAGAAAACTGGTACTACTAGCCATCACCACAACTATGTAGAGCCCAATAGTCAGCTACCAATTCGGTTTAGGGTTTAGGGTTTAGGGTTATTGGTGTAGGTATTTCTTTCAAAACCGTGTTTTGCTGCTCGTATCCGGGGGGCGAATCCGGGCTTGGACTGTTGGGCTTCAGAAGTTTGACCGGTTTAGGGTTTAGGGGTTTAGGGGTTTAGGGTTTAGGGTTTAGGGGTTTAGGGTTTAGGGTTTAGGGTTTAGGGGTTTAGGGGTTTAGGGGTTTAAGGTGTAGTTTTGGGCTTGAGGCTCTGGTTATGGTTCAGTGTTTCGGGGCTCCAGGGTTCTGGGCCATTTGGTTTTCATTTGAGGTTGACCAAAAACCTACCTTTGGTTAGTAGGGAATGGAGGAATGGGGTACAATTATAACTACTATTACTACCATTCTTCCATTCCCTACTAACCAAAGGTAGGAAAAACAGGGGATTGAAGCTGCCTCTCTCTTTTGCATCTAAGATCCGTCTGGGTGTGGGTGGCGTTCCTTTCGGCTTGTGCCGCAATGAGGTGAGGACTGGGAGAGTCGTAAGTGGCGACCTCTTGGGAACCCGCCTGAAAGAACGCAGTGTCTCTCGCCGTCCCAGTAAACGGGATGAGCCCTGTGAAGGGCACCGCGGAAGGCTCGAAGGCTCTTTGCCAAAGGATGCTGCTGGAGAAAAATCCGAATGTGAATACCACTGCATAGCGGCCGCACCTCCTCAAGCACTTCTGCATCGTGGCCCCCATCGCTCCCAGAACATGTCTAGCTAGTTGACCCCGTGAGCGTATAAACTAATGGCGAACAAGTCCCGGCTCTAGCTTGTAGGCCATAGGTTCTTATGAAGAGCATAGGACTGGGTTGAAGACGACCCCTGCCAAATAGCTCAATTCCAAGCGGACCCCGCCACAGTCATGTCATTTTGACAACATACACCACCAATTGAACTGACTCGTCCCGTGCTGTCGGGGATTGTCGCTGCATGAAGTTGAAGGAATCAAGACGTACAACAACATGCGTGATCTCCAGCAAAAGCGATGCATGTTGAGCAATAGGCTGAAAAAACGAAAATCCGAAAATCACACCGTGCTCCATTTCCTCCCCCTTCCCCAACATCCCACAAATGTTGAGCCAGATGGCCTGCATCCATAGAACAAGCGACCGGAGCGAGATCTATGGCATAGGCTTCAATGAACTACCTATAGGCTCCATAGTAGTTCCTTTTTGGGATTACCTTATAGGATTCTAAATACGAACCCCAAAAAAGGAACGACTATGGAGCCTGTGGGTAAGCCTGGGGGTACAAGTACCAGATTTCAAACAAACACTGGTGCTTTCAGAAAGTAGTAACTTTCGGAAAGATACTGGTAGGAGGAGTCTAAATATCTCAGGTAGTTGGACACTTAGCGCAGCGTTAACCCTATATAAGCCAAGCAGTACAATCTGTGGTTCATGGCGCCTGCGCCTGTGACGTCTCTAAGTTACAGTACACAGAGTACCTTGGCACCATACAGCTGTAAGAAGCCCTGAACTGCTCCCCTAAACCCTCCGGACACCCCAAGCTGTACACCCTAAACCCTAAACCTCAAACCCTGTCCCCTCTAAGAACCCGGTCTACTCTTGTCTGGAGGTCCAGATTGAGTGCCTGTCTTCTTTTGCCCAGAAAGAGCCTCCATTCGGCCTCGGCAAAAGCTGGCCCACAGGCCACAGGAGTAGCCGTCTTTTTTTTGAAAGAGTTCGTCGGTGCCGGCAACGGCTGCGTGTCGTCGAAGCCTACTTTGCGGAACAGGAGCCTCTGCAGCATTGTAGGAAGTCTCGCTCGGCAGAGTCTCGCAGCCTGTGGAGGTTTTGCCTGACGCAGAACTCGCACTATTTGCGGACGGTGGAGCCAACGAGGAAGGCACCACCGCAAGAGCTCTCGCAGGGCATGACTATTGGAACACAGCCTCAACAGACCGTCCCCAGCAGGTTCCAGTCTGGAGGGCAGATCGGTTTGGGGCTTTGGCTTTGGGGGTTTTTGCTGGGGTTTTGGAGTAGGCTTCATCTAAACCGTAGGGTGCCTTCTTGTGATTCATACTGTGTGAGCAAAAAGTATAGAGTTCCCGATAGGCTGGTGAAGTATATGTGTGCGTGTCCGAGTAGGGAACTGCGGTCTCAATGCAACAGTGCCTACAGAACCCTGCCCTAAACCTGAAACCCAAAGCCCCTAACTCCTAAACCTTGAACCCCTTCATCCCTCGACTGTATATCACGGATGGCATTCTACCCGGACCACAACGAAACTTTAGGGACTTAGGGCTTAAAGCTTCCCGGATGATCCACTGCTCTCTGCTAAATATCGAGGGGCCAAGTTCTGATATCGTGGCCTTGAGGCCATAACAAGTGAAATCGTCTTGCGGGATATGTTCTTAGAGTATAGCAAGAAGCTGTAAACAAATTATACTACGTACTAAGAATTCAGAACTCCTTTTGCAGAAGTTGCCTAACCCTTGAGGCGCACGTCATGTCAGCAAAGATGTCCCATGAGGGCCTTGAAATCAGTTAACCGGAAAGGTACCTCAATCCTTCCTTTGATAGCCGTGGCCTCTAAACCTATATATAAACCCAAAGCCTCAAACCTCTATACCCTGAGCTCTAAACCTCGCCGAACCCAAAATCTAGCGGCCTCTGGAGACACCGACCGAGAAACAAGGTGAGTCACCTTGGCAGTGTCTGTTGCTTCGCTGGGAAGGTTACAAGGCGTCAGGACCAGGTGGTGAGGGGCCTTCATAATGAGAATTTTGCTCCTTTCAAGGGTGTCTGTGGGGTTCTATGAGGGATGAATAGGGTTTTTCAGGGCCTTGACAGACTTAACAATTACAAGAGGGTTTGGAGGCATCGGCCCCTATAATAAGATGCTTTGAGGTTCCGTGGCTTTAGGAGCTGATGTGTTCGGTCGAGGCTGTGAGGCTCTTTTCAGCCTCGCAGTAGAGTAATGCTGGGGTCTCTATAGTTAGAATGGGGTTTTGGGCTCCTTTATAGTATACTTGTATTTTATAACCCTAGGGATCTAAGGACTCATATATTAAGGCTTTTGGGCCGAAAGACCATACGACATAAGTCTTTTGGGCTATTTTGATCCCTAGGGTAATAAGGACCCCCAAGGAATATTATTGGTAATTTTTTGGGCCCCTATATTACTGGTTCGTAGAGAGCCACCTTTGCACCAGGCCCGGCTGAAGCAAGCATTGCTTGAATGATCGGAGCTCATGAAACGAACGGATCGCGACATGTCCACAATCCGAAGCCGACGTCTGTCGTGCCTGTTTGCGAGACTTTCTCGTCTACAACAACCCGTTAATGTTACACGGATATAAGATGCATCTTAGGCGGGTCCCTGAAGTTCTCGTGGCAATGCGATAGTTCTTGGCTCTCACGTGACGGACCGACGGAACAAAGGAAGGCTGGCGCGACATTCACGACAAGCCTGTGGGTTTTTAAGAGCTTGGTGTTCAAAGCCCTCAAAGCAGTCAATAAGGGCGCGTTGTAGGTTTAGTAAACGATAGAAGCTGTCGAGGTTCGCAGGCAAAGGCCAAACTACGGAAGCGATGTTCTGGGGCTACGGAAAGGGTCGTAGGCTGAGGGTGAAACTTAAAGAGGTTTTGGGTCGCATGATTTCGGGACCGGGTTTTGGGAAACCATGCAACACTCACACCGTTGGAAGGGGCAGTAGGTCGCATGGGATCGTATCTCGACCCCTAACCGCGACAACAAGTTCCGCACACTGAATCATGTGCTGCAATGCACACATCTAAGCATGGCACCACCATCATGGTCATCATCATGCACATCACCACCAGAATCATCGCGATCATCAACGTGGTCACGAGCAACATCAACTCATGTTCACAATGTCACCGTTAGCAACCTCCTCCTCCTCCTTATCATGATCATCATCACCATCATATCTCATAGCAACGGAAATGGAAGTACTAATTTCTTCTCCAGCGACAGACATCTGTAAAACAGAAGAAGTCGTTGAATTCGCAAGGCCTTCTTGTCAAACAGTTGCTTTTCGCGCCTATGGCTCAGCTTTTCCTGCATGGTCCGAGAGTAAGCGAACCATGGACGCGTCAAGCAGAGTGTTTGCCCAGTCTAGCGCAGCCTTGCCATGCAAGTCTCTCAGGTTCATGTCTGCTCTGCCCTGCAACAAAAAGCATGCAACTTCCTTGTGGCCGCGCCCGGCCGCATAATGCAGCGCCGTCATGCCACGGTGATCGGCCATGTCTAGTGAAGCTGCGGCCGCCAGGAGGCAACGCACCAAGCCGGCATTACCCACCTCAGACCCAATGTGGAGCGCTGTTCTGCCACGACTGTCAGGCAAATCCTTGTCCACTCCCATGCGTAGCAGCGACTGCACGGCATCCACGCGTCCCTTTTTGGCTGCCCAGTGTAAGACAGTCCCACTGCCATCGTCGCTGAGATTGCTTCGAACCCAGGCCTCATCAGCCCCAGTAGCTAGCAGGAGACAGACCACCTCCACATATTCCTTTGAGTATGCCAAATCCAGTGCTGTCCTGCCATGCCCATCCGCCAAGTCTACAGTTGCTCCGGCTTCCAACAGATGGCGCACAGCATCCACGTTGTTTGCGAAACATGCCAAGTGCAGAGCTGTCTTGCGATCCTCACTCGTCCATGAGATAGGGGTCGTAGAAACGCGAAACGCTGCAAATGAAGGTTTTCCGAAAAGGTTACTCATTCACTGGGATTGTGGCAACTCCAAAAAATCCAAAAGTCCTAAAGTCCTTCCTTACATTTATAGAGCCACAGGGCTCCAGCTACCTTAATAATGAATTACTGGATCCTATTCTATGGTTAGAAACCTACTATTTACGGTTTAGGGTTTAGGTTGGTAACCCACTATTTAGGAAACCGGCCCCAGGGGAGGGTATGTATTCCCCTGAGGGTCCATGTACCCAAATAGAATATATTTTGGCCTTGAAGTGGGAATGCTTAAGTATATACTATTTGGGTACATGGAGCCTGAGGGTAGGGGAGGGCATGTATTCTACCAAGGGTCCCTGTCGCGCAGATCCACGTTAGCACCGGCCTGTAGGAGCGCGTGCACAGTACCTGGGCACTGCAACTGGGTTTAGGGTTTAGGGCCTTCTGGGTTTAGGGTTTATATCGGGGTTTCGGGTTTAAGGGTTCAAGGGTTTAGGGTTTAAGGTTTCGGCGTTTAGGGTTTACGGGATTGGGGGTTTAGGGTTTATACGGGGGTTTAGGTGTTTAGGAAGTAAGGGTGAGAGGTTTGGGGTTTAGGGCCAAGGCTGAGGCGAACGGCCTGTACACAATGATGTCAGAAAGAGAAGACATGAGAAGACCTTCAAAAGTCATGAGAAGACCTTCAAAAGTCTGAAACCATGACAAAGCCAAATCACTTGTCTACTTGTCCAGTATCCTGAGGAGCTAAAGGTGAACCTTTGGGAGTATATTGGGATTATATAGGGGTTATAGTACCCAAAAAGGTTAAAGGTTACCTTCACTACTACTAGGATGCTCTATGTCACAACCAACCACTTCAATTGTTCGAAGGCTTGAGCAAGCCACGGAAGGCAGAGGGGCCTACAGAGTTACAGCAAGCTTCAGCAAACTGCCATCCATCTCATGTAGGCGCCTTATAATCGGAGTAGGGTTTTGGGGGTTCCTTGTTATATCAATCTATTAATACATGTCGGGAGTTTCCGAAAATAGGGGAGCCTAATATAGCACCCTAAATAGCAGGATCCTTATTATAAGGACCCCACGATAAGGCACCCCTAATTTTCGGAAACTCCCATATGCTTGGTGTGAGATAAAGCTGGAAGTGCAAAACCATAAGCCCGCTAATACCACACATCCCATGATGAAGCCTCCTAACCCCTAAACTTCCCTACACCCATGAACTCTAAGCCCTAAACGACTGTAAAGCCTACATGACCCCTAGAGACAGCATGTAAACTAACTGAATGCAGCCTCGTGGGCCAGTGTCTCTTTGGCCCACGGCCGCATGGAGTGGCGTCGTGCCCCGATTGTCTGCCAAGTCTTTGTTGGCCCCAGCCTTGCAACTTGCAACGGTTTTGGGATACAGGGACAGCGTAAGGGTTTGGGGTTTTTGTGGGGGACGATGCTACCATGCATGCAGCACAACATCCAAAGCTTGGGACGTTCTAGCAGACAGTGCTACCCCAGCATTACGTTGCCCAAGAGAGGGTCCAGCACAAGAAAACTAAGCGAACTCAAGCAATGACTCCCGGCTGCTCGTTTTGGGACGGATTTGTGCATGTGTGTCCGCACTGGTGGTGCAGGTCCCAGCCTGCAGCAGCAAACTCACCGCAACCCGATGTCCCAGCCTGCAGCAGCAAACTCACCGCAACCCGATGGTTCTTGTAGATGGCCCAGTGCAGGGCGCGCTTGCCATCCGAATCCCCGATGTCCTCAAAAACAGTGAGAATGGTTTTGTCAGGATTTGAAAAGCAGATTATTGTATTGCTGTGATAACCCTTAACAACAAGAATAGGGTTTTGCGGTAATTTTACTCCTTATAGACCACTTTAAAGGAACCTTAAGAACTTCTTTAAATTGGAACCCTAGATTCATTAGCCAGAGTTCCATACCACAGCCAGCTTCCAGGAGAGCACTGGCAAGGCGACAGTTGCCTGAAGGGCCGCATCCCATTGGCACTTGGGGGCCGTGCCTCAGTCCCTACAACCTCGGGGGAGCATATACGCATGTGTATATATATATATATATACCTATATAGAGAGAGATGTAGATAATAGATACAGATGCAGTTCTGGATACAGATGTTCTAAGATATAGATAAAGGTATAAATATAAATCAATCTCTCTCTCTCTCTATATATATATATGTATACATATGCATACATGTTTTTAGTTACATACATTTATGTATGTGTATGTATGTATGTATGTATGCATGTTGATTCCTCCGTTCTGCAGTATAGCATCATCCATCAGTTACGGAGGCAGAAAGAGAGAACAAATTAGATCGTGCCAAGAGGACGACTTACTCGGAATGTCTCACCCCGATGGGACTAACGTTCCATCATTCTCGAACAGAGACAAATACCACGGTCCAAGTAAGTGAGTCTTCGTTCAATCTAGTTACAAGCTCTTGCAGTACAGCAAGCTGGACCACGGGGCATCAAGCCTGCCGTCGCGTCTTTCGAGGCTCGCCTAATTACTACTGCCGGCTGTTGGCCAAAGAACCTTCCCCATCACCTTCCAACTCCGAGTGGTCCTAGTGCTAGCACACTCGTTGGCAAAGAACCAACACAAGTTGTCACAATGTCGGCCTTGAGCACAAGTTTGATGGAGGGCTGTCATGCCATTCTCATCCACCCCGTCCATGTTGGCCTGCATCTCCAGCAGCAAGCGCACGATGTCCTCATGGCCCAACTTAGCGGCCGAAAGCAAACCTGCCTCTTTGTTTATGCCAGTGCAGTTGGCATCCTCATCTGCACCATCGCATGTCTCAGCCATCAGCATCAAGCGCGCGATGTTGACACGGCCTCTCTCCAGTGCCACGTGGAAGGCCTGCTTGCCGCTCCTGTCCACCAGGCTCATGTCCGCCGCCACGTCCAGCAGCAAGTGGGCCAACTTCAGGTCATTCTCCGTGGCTGCCAAGTGGAGTAAGGTTCGGCCAGTGCCTGGGCCCTTTAATCCTTTAAGTTATCGTAATATGAATCCAAAGTAATAACATGCATAATACTGCATAATGCTGTTTCCTCATACTGTTGTAATATAAACTAAGTAACTATAAGCCCCTTTACAAGAGCCCACGCGCTGTCGGGAAGATTCGCATCCGCCCGGGCCTCCAGCAGCAGCTGCACCACGCCCTCCTGACCCGCTCGTGCGGCCTCATGAGACCAGACACCCAAAACCCCTATTGCTTGCCAGCATATATGAGAGTAGGAACACCTGATATGACTTAATATGACTTAAGATGATATGAGGCATTCATTGTGCTTGGTGGATACCTACGCACACCATGATACAAAATTCCTACTGACTATAGAAACCCACTTTCGACTATGTAAGTACACAGAACCCTTCCGGATGATGGGGGGTTTTGGAGCCTCAAGGAGGGCCAGGTCAGGATCTTGAAGATCCTGCAGCATCCTCTCCACCTCACCCAGCCTTGCTTGTCGAGTGGCTTATAGGGCAGCTAAGGGTTAACCTTCGGGGCTTATAATACCCCCACAAAGAAGAAAAGTTATTCAGTTAACTACTATAAATATATGGGAGTTTCCGAAAATTAGGGGTACCTTACTTTGGGGTCCTTACAATAAGGATCCTAGTATTTAGGGTACTATATTAGGGTCCCCCCCGCTAACCNCCCCGAAAATGGCTATCACTCACTTAACTACCGAGCAGCTTGCCCGCTGCCGCTGCCGCCTTGAAGACTTCCAAATCCTCCCAGACACTCCAAAACCCTTTAGCTGAGGAATACCTATGCGCCCCATAGTAGTTCCTTTTTGGGATTACCTTAGAGGATTCCCAAAATGAACCTCAAAAAGGAACATACTATGGAGCCTATGGGTATACGCTATCTTTTAGTTTAGGGTTTGGGTTTAGGGTTTAGGTGTGTTTAGGAAGCTACAATGGGAACCCTACTAAGATTTAAGGGTATATTCCTTACTTACGAGGCTTCGGAGGTTCAGCTCCTCCGGGCAAGGGCAGCGGAGAGGAAGCACGAGAAGTTGCACGTCCACGTCCGACTCCAGGGGCGCCTTGGCTTGGGGGTGTTGGGGGTTGTGGGGGATTTAGGGTTTGAGGTTGCCTAAACCCCAACACGTAGGCAAAAGAATGGCCGAAAACCTATGAAGGGCTATTGTTCTACAGACTTTTGGGGTCCAGGTCGGATAAGGGTTTAGGGAATGTTTAGGGTGCGAGGAAGCAGCATCCACGCGGCATCTGCCATTTTTTCGGGTTCTCTGCAACAACAATAGAACTGTTATGGAACCGTTTAAAGGACCCTTGCAGCAACCCTGAAAAGGACGGCTATTCTATTCATTACGGACCCATATATGGCCCTATAAAAACCATATGTAGATACATATGTATGTAGATGTATGTATATATTATTATTAGTACTATTATTATTACTATTACTATTATATAACATTCATATATATATATCTAATGATCATATTGCTAATAATAATATATACAATATATATATATATATATATGCACATATATATATATATACACATACATATAATATACTGATTGACCGCAGTCGCATTGTCTTCCATGGTTGCGCCATCGATGAGAATCCGCAGCCGAAAGCGCGGCGTGCCCCAAAGCTCCCCCAGGCGCTGCTTCAGCTGCAAGACCTGAGGGCCCAAAGGGGCCTACCCTAAACCTACCCTAAGGCACCTTAATCGGTTATGGGCTTTCGGGGCTAAGGTTTGGGACCTCACTACGAGGGCTTTCCCAAATCATACTAGAAAAGCCTACAAAAGAATCCCGGCTTCTTCTTCTTCAGCTGCAAAACCCGGGGGTTTACCAGGACCCCCCAAGTACACTTTAATACAGGCCCTATCGTCCTTAACACTGGGTACGTAGGCTGGAAGAATGGCAATTAGTTGGTGGTGCGCACACCGGGTCCCTGGTGTTAACCTGCTGTTTTGGGGTGTCTCGAGGATAACAACTGGTGTGCGCGTGACGTAGTTAGTTGGGGGGCGGGGGGGGGGGATGGGGGGGTTGCTGGTAAAGAATCGTTGTAATGAAGGATTTTCAGGCTCCTCAGCGGGCTTTATTGGGATTCTGCGAGGGCAGTCCTCTAGGCACAAGGCAAGGCCTTAGGGTTTAGGGTCTTATGCTTTTGGGGTATGAGGGTCCGGAGTCCAACCCAAAGAGCCTATAGTTACCTGATTTTGGGCTGGTATAGTAGATTATTGGGTTATAGGTACCGTGCTATCGAATCTATCGACAACCATGCTTCTGGGCAAGGAATGCAAGCGATGCTGGTGCAATGGAGATACAACACAAAATGTCATCATACGGTACACGGTATACATAACATATAGTTACATATAAAGAGAGACAGAGAGAGACAGACAGAGAGAGAGAGAGTGAGAGAGATAGAGAAGGAACCCCTAAACCCTAAACCCTATAACCCGATAGAATCAATACCAGAAGCCTGAACCCCAACATGCAAACGTGACAAAATGGCTGCCTGTGGCTTGAGCGCGAAGGGGCTACCAAGTAGTGGTGCTTTCTTACAGTCTTACAATCACATAAACCAAGTGGTGGCATATTCTTACAGTCTTGCAGGCGTGCAAACACATGTTTTCTGTCTCTGTGTCTGGCTCTCCCTATCTCTCTATCTCTCTCTCTCTCTCTCGCCGTGTTTCTGTCTATCTCTCTTCCGGTTCGTTATTCGGGTGTTTCAGTCTTCCTTTGTTAAGTTATTTTGTTCTTTATGCCGTTTTGCATGCCCCTCTTATTACCGCTACGCCGTTAACTGTCTTTCGATCGTTCGCTGTTTCGTTGATGTCGCTGCTGATTTCACTAGTATTGCGGTATTTCGTTCTTCATCTCTCTCTCTCTCTACATATCTCAAGGCCTAACAGACAGACGGATAGACAGACAGACAGACAGACATATAGACAGATGGACGCGCAGACAGACCGACCGACCTCCGGCAGACAAACAGGCAGACGAACAAATGGAAAACACTCGCGCGCACTCGCACATACAACTGCATTCTCAGCTTCAGCTTCTCCACCCCACATGTACATACACACAGATCTATCCACATAACTGAACTCGATTAGCCTAGAACCTGAAACCCTTGCCGTTGAATCCAGAGTCCAAGGTGCAGTCTCCACCTCCTCCACCGGTAGGGCGGCCATCTCCTCCCCCGAAGCCGCACCCCAAACGCGCAGCATCACTGGTGATGCCGGCCGGGGAGATCAAGAAGCGGGCATTGCTTGCACACTAGACTTTGGGTACTGCCCCACCCTGCAACAGTCTATGGCTATGCTAGGGGTCATAAGAAGGGCTACGAACACATGTAGGAACCATACTTACCAAGCCTTATAACCCAAATTAAGGTACTTATAACCATACCTACTAAGACCCATATCCCCCATTATGGAACCCTTATAGATCCCTTTAAGGAACCATACTTGCCAAGCCCATGATCCTTTAAGCAGTGAGGGTTTAGGCCGTCGTCTCGTGGGTTCAGCACAGGGTGTTTTGGGGCTGTATAGGGTTTAGGGCTCTAAGGACTCATATATTCAGGCCTTTGGGCCGAAAGACCGTGGACGATGCCTGAAACCAAGCTGGCGGAAAAAATACGCAGCCATATGTTGTGCTCGTATGGATTATCGGTTTTTGGTTCCATATCAGAGGAAACATGCATCGATTACTTCCAGTCAACCCTTCCCACACCACAAGCATGGAAGCATGCGCACCCTGCCGTTAAACCTTTCACCCTGACCCTTACACTAGCTTCAAGCACCTCTTCCAGGTAGGGTTACTCAAGCAGCAGATCAATCGAAGTAGAAGCCCCACTTCTTAACACGATCCAAAGGATCATCGGACTTAGTAACTAGGATTATTATATGATATTATTAGGTAACTACACTTATAGTTACTTACAACGCCAATTAAGGTACTTGCATCCATACTTACTAAGACCCATACCCCCCCTTATAGAACCCTTGTAGATCCGATCCCTGTAAGGATCCCATTAAGGAACCATACTTACTAAGTCCCATGATCCTCCAAGTAAACCCTGTAAACACTAGATCAGCTAAGCCAACGACTTCTCGCCAAAAGCTTTAAATTTGCAACTTCAAACTACGCCACAATACCCACAGTTTAAGGTTGTGTTGAAGCCTATCGAACCAACTCCGAACTTAAAGTGTCCCCCCCCCATCTTTTGGAAAATACACGAATGGGACTGTGAGAGAATTAGTGCTACCCTTTCTGAAGGTTCCTTGTCATAAGGATCCTGTGGCACCCAAGCTGAAGCCCGAAAAGCATCGCGAAGGCATGGAGCACATGATAACACAATAGCGAACCCCGGAGAACATTGCAACCCAGAAGTGGCAACCTCAAAACCGCGAGACCAAAGCATTCTGGATTGATAAGCCAGGCCGTAAGCAAGCAAGAGAACCCTAAAGCAGTTTAGGGTTTAGGGCTCCTGAAATCCACACTGCCTAAGCTGAAAGCCCATTATTGCCACAAACCATAGCACCTGCAATGCCTAAACCCTGAAGCTACGACCTGGACCCGAAAACCGGCCGCAACCTAATTAGTAGACCTGAACCCCATAAACCTAAACCCGTAAACCTGAAGCCCCTATGCCAAACTTCTAAGAAGGACTCACATTTCAAGGCGTTTATGCCCAGAGACGGTGGGTTTAGGTTGTACAGTCATGTTTATGCAAGGTTGCCAAGTTGTTTTAGGCCTACCTCAACCCCAAGTAACCTACCTTCCTTTAGGAACTTATCTAAAGAAATCATGATAGGGAGCTCTAAAAAGGGTAGTATTCATTTGGTTCAAGTAGAGTTGTAAACCAAACGGAAGACGAGCTGCGGGGACTCGCACCCAGCCGAGGGAACGCCTCGCGACCTCTATTATCAATGCCCTACTTGGAGGTTCATGGGTAGTTGTAGGTGGGGTTATACAAGTCTCCTAATATCGGATATGGCTATAACTATAGTTATCCTACTTATACTGTCCACCTGTAGCCATCCATGACCTCCAAGTAACGGTCGAAAGGGCCTAATGAATAGGTACTTCGGATTAGGACTAGGATTGTAGTTCGAGGTTAGTATTTGGAAGACTGTTTGATGATTACATACTTGGACCCTTAAAGATGTGGGATGGAGGACTTACAAGGCTTAAAGGTTCTAGCGCTTGCAGGGTTCTTTGGGTTTGGAGGGGGATTGGGGTTTACGGTTATTACGGGTTTTAGGGCCTAGGGTCTCTTGCCGAGCACCGCCGGTCCGATCCTGTCACTCAGCCTTGCAGCATCAAGACCAAACCACGAACAAAATGTATGGCTCAGGTTCCGTAAGGAGGGTAACGGACACAAACTTCCCCAGAGCATTTGACAAGAAAGGCAGGAAATGATATTAATCTGGGCCTAGCAATTACGTAGATGTCGTGGTGTAGTATGGCGTAGCTCTATATTTAGGAGCTACAATAGCCTTTCCTAAACCCATAAAAACCCAATAAGACAACCTTTTTCGCAAACCATGTAGACCGCTACATAAAGACCCTGCTGCAACCAGCTTGCAGAACATGTGCAATGCGACACCCACATGAAACTCCATATGGCGATTGAATTATTCGGGAAGGTTTTGCACGGATTCTATCTCCCTAGACTGCGGGTTCGCCCCAAAGCCCAAAAGCCCGACCTCAGGTCCCAACGCTGCAGTCACTTGGACATCTAATCAAAACCTTTAGCACCAAAGGCTGAACACATGGACCCACATCCCAAAACCCTGAACACAAAGGCCAAGAGTCAACACCACCAACAGACAATCTTAGCACCTAAAGCCGCAAATGCAGACCCCTAACCCCAAAAAATATACTTTGGCCAAGTAAGGTACAAACAGGAAGTATGATTCTGGCCCCTCAACCTAAACTCGAGACCTGTGCAATTTGTGTTCTTGGACCCCAACTTGGAGGCCCTTTTGACTTAGTAAGTCTGCTTAGTATCCCCTAGAAACCCTATTATAATCCCCCATAACCCACCTTACTAACCCTACTTGCTAAGTCAAGAGGGCCTCCAAGTAAACCCTAAACCCTAAACCCAAGGGTATGTACTCCAGGGCTGCTGCTGCGGGCACTTTCGGGCCCAAATCCTTCGGCGGATGGAGGGTGTCAGTAGGGTCACATAAGATGCCAACTCCATAGTAGTTAGTAATTCAATCAGTGACAACAAAAAAGAGTAGCACTAGTAGTCGGAGTAGTATACCAATATAAAACAGACAGTTTTTCAATCATAATCATACTGACCGCAATAACAATAGTAACAAAAAAGCTAATACAACTAGTTACGATCGGTATTGGTACTTGGACCCTTTGGGTAAGGTTTCTTATGGGTAAGGTTTCTTATCATAGGGTGCTTAATTACCATAGAACAGTTAATTACAAAAAAAGGTATTGCGTTCCAGGGTCTAAGTAGGGATTCACTATACTTGATTGCGATGGTGCCTGCCGGTGCTATGCATCATGGGTCCTGCAACGCCTCCTCCGCGTTGCAGATCTGCGCCTTACAGATTCGCGTTATGGGGTATAAGCGGCTGATATTTTGGGACGTTTGGGCCAAAGACCATGCTATAAAGGGCTTTTGGGCTATAGTACAATCTAGTACTATATAACGACTATAGGAGGATGCTGTCACTGATGGTTCAAACCTCTGTATGAAGGTTATGAAAGGTCCTTACTCTTGGGGTCTCCAGACCCTGCACATGGGAAGATGGTGCCGACGCATTTGAGGCTTAGGCTCTCAGCTCTGCGCCCCTGGACTATCACACCGTGGTTTAGGGCTTAAGGGTTTAGGCGTTTAGGGCTTCGGCTGTACTTAACCCAGTAACCCCATACCGGCCCATACCCTCCTCTTTAACAAACCCCTCCACAGCAAATCCTAAATGCTGGCAACTCGTGTTTAGCGTGCTCTCGGCTCTCAGGGAACTAAAACCCACAGAATTCAAGTACACCATAATCATACACTCCCCCAAATACCCACAAACTTTTGGTACCACTGTCCCCAAAGTACATCACCATTAGGTACTTGTCCCCCAAAACTAATAATAAACAATTTGCAACATTACAAGCCCGAAGTCAGGAGGATTCCTAAACCTACCTACCTTAGCATTGGGTCCTCTGGACCTGGGGGTCCAAGAAATGCCCAAGGTTTACAGGGTGATGGGGTTTTCGATTCTACCTGTGGATGCGATATCCTGCTGTCAATGCTTCTAAGGCTTATTATTGCCCACAGCTGCGGGATCAGACTATGTGCGTTTTAGAATTTGCGGTTAGGTCTGCGGGCGTAGTATTTGTTGGGGTTTGGTGTGCAGGGCTGAGCGGCTGGCGGAAACTACAGTTTTACTGAAGAGCTTAGTTTAGGATTCAGGGCCGAGTGCGGTGTTTTCGCGACCCCAAGCTCATCATATTCCATACTACGTATACTGCAGGAATTGCATCGAATAGTGCCGGTACTGATGTGCCTCGAAACAACAGCACGTATGGTCGTGTGCCGCCAGCATCCATGTTTATGTTTTTGCGTTTAGCTATGTTGTTTCCCAGAGGGTCCATATACACTACTATTATGGAATTAGGTCCCCAAATCCATAATGGGGATGGTCTTTTAGGGCCTAATGCCATAATAGTAGTGTATATGGACCCTCTGGGTTTTGTGTCGCCTCGTAACCGGCCTGTGCATGTAGCGTGAAGTGCCGTGGCGCGTGACGCCGAAGCCATACTAAAGAAGTCCTTGAAGGTGCCAGGGAGTACACCCTTTAAGGGTCCATGTGCCCAACTAGTATATACTTTGGCCCCAAAGTACCTATATCGGGACTACTTTAAGGCCAAAGTATATACTATTTGGGCACATGGGCCCATATATGGACATAGACCGTCAATGTCTCGTACACTGCTGAAGCCTAAACCTTGAATCCTACTTAAACCCCAACGGCGAAACCAACAACTGCCTCCTGAACATTAAACCTTTCCAGTAGGCCATAGCATGCCGGATGCAGTAAACTGACATGGTTGCTGCGAGCTTCATGCGCACACCATGTTCACATCAGCTGCTCCCGAAGGCGGTGGATCTATTCGAGCCGTGTAATTTCTACGTCCACGAAATCGCACGAATTCCTCATGTATCGAACATACATGTTTCCTGACGCAACAAGTGTCATCCAGAGCAGTTGGCTGGATACAGTGGTCCCGCTGAACTCCCCCCGCCTGTGGTCCGAAAAACGGACTGCTTGGAACACCCAACTTTGTCGACTTGGCCGGGATGTTCAAATCCCGAACCAAATAAGTTGCGAATTTCCCACGTACCTGAAAATCTGAATTCAATTGCTGCAGACGATATTGGCTCTGCCCACCCCAATGCACAATAACTATCAAAAGCACGCCAAACAAGGTCTCTGCTACTACCGGCAAAACACCCGAATTTCGGGCTCAGACTTTGCTAGGGATCAACGCAGCGAAATTAGGGCCCTAAATCCTGAACTTTTGGAAATTTGCGGCCTTTTCCACTCAAGCCGATTCTCGACCCCCCCAAAACGGAGTCAACGTTAGAATTTGGGGCGTTGAAGGTGGGTGCCAGACCCGAAACGGCCCCCTGCGCCAGGGTCCCTTCTTTCTTCATTAGTTGCTGAGTTCACAACCCCCCAAAAACGTACATATCAGTCCTATGAGGGAAAATTTTATCCCAAAAAGTGTAAGGTGTGCTCACTCAGCAAGCAAGAACAAGATTTTGCAGTCTCGGGGTCTTGGGAGCGGTGCCGAGGAGGCGCATGTCTTCACTCCAAGTGCACGGGTCCGCATGACTGTTTTGGGCATACAGTGGGGTACGCTCCAAGTTGATGCGGAAACCTGCGTAACTTGAGGTATTGCCTATGCCGCTATTTGCGGCTACTGGTGCTGCTGGTTACTATGGGACTAGTACTAGTACCCGTACTGGAACGAGTACGACTGCGACTGCGAGTGCGAGCACTAGTGCCACTAGTGCTCCCCCTCCCCTACCCCTCACTGAGACGAACGAACACTGTCCAGCGACCCCTCTAAGAATCCCGGCAAGGTTACCTAGAAGTCTGAGGGGTGCTAACACTGTACTCAAGAGACCAAAACCTACTATCGTCGTGTATGGCCTTGGAGACCGCTTGCAGAAACCTGGTACTCTTGTTATCCGTTTGGGGTAAAAGGTTCTATGATAATTCCTTTCGGGTTTCCTTTGACAAAAGGTTCCTGTAAAGGTTCTGTAAGAGTTCCTTCAGATTCCGTTAAGTCGGGGGGTACCTATGCCAAAAGACGACCTCCTGTGTAGAACAAGTCTTGGCTCTCCAAAACCAAACCCCAAATGCCAAACCGAGAAAGAGAAACCGAACTTGGGCCGTAAGGCCTAGAGGCATGTAGGGTTTAGGGCTGAGGAATCAAGGGTTTAAGCTTTTGCAATCAAAAGAACGGAACACTGCTTATGATGTGGTAGGGGCGATACAAGGGAGTCCCTGATTCTCGGAATACCCTAACCACCCCTTACCAAACCCTAAACGGCACTAAGTGCTAATCCCAAACCCTGAACCCACTACATACCCAGGCCAGTACTAGAGGGGCCTTCATCATTAGAATAAGGTTTTGGGGCCCATGATACTATAACTAAGATAAGGAACCCCCAAAATAGTATAGGTAATTATCAACCCGAAACCCTAAACCCACCGGCAGCTGCACCTGAAGGTCTTCCCGGTATCTTTTCAAGGCAAGCCTGTTCATGGGTAGTTCTCTAACTTAGGGTCCCTTTCGGGGGCCCTTTTTACAAAGGTGCCGTATTATTTTGGTAACCTAAAAAGGCCTCATAGTGAAAGAAGCGCAGGTCGCATGGGTTTACGGTGCAGGCTTTAGGGTGTACAGTGTAGAGTCTAGGGCTTAGGGAGCAGGTAGGGCCCCACCAGGCCTGCATCGCAAACTTCGAGGTTAGGTTTAGGGCCTACAGGTATCGGCTTGTTTCGGGACGGCAACGTTCCGCTGAGAAGATGCCTTTTGAGAGCTTCATATGAAAAGCCGTTGGGTATGCACGTCCGCAGGGATGTAACGTGTAACACCTGACAAGCAAAAGTGCGACTACATCGGCTGCTGCTGTTACACTACAGCTTTCGCCAGGAGAGCAAACGACCATCGATCACCGAAGGATACTGAAGCTCGTGGGCCTGGAACATCAAGCATCTGGGCTGTGAAATCTGGGCCTGAACTTCAACACTCCCCTAAACCCTAAACCCTGAACCGCTAGCTTTGTCCCAAGGCCTTCTACTGTGCGGACACATACTTTGACCAGCAATCGTACCCCTAAGGGTCCATGTACCCAAATAGTTTTAAGGGTTTCTTTAAGGGGTTCCTTTAAAGGCTAGATAAGGGTGCCCTTGTGTTTAGGGTTTAAAGATGTACCCAAATAGTATATAATTTGGCCTGGAAGTATTCCCTATATAGGTACGTAGTCTAGGCCCAAAGTATATACTGTTCGGGTACATGGACCAGTCCCAAACCCTGAACCCTCGTTGACCTAGGCCCTAACACGTCAAGCCTAAACCCCTTGCTTCCCCAATAAGCCCCAAAAACAAAGGTTAAACTTTCCGATTACTACTAAACTCTAAGAACCCAAAAAGTTTAAAGGTTGGGTATTGGGGAACTAAGACCCTGAACCCTCATTGACCTAGGCCCTAACACGTCAAGCCTAAACCCTGAACCTCTTGGAACCCTGAACCCTAAACCCTAAACCGCTAAACCCCTAACCTCAAGTCCTGAACCGGAAGTCGTTCCTTCTTGGGGTTCATATTTAGAATCTTATGAGGTAATCCCTAAAAGGAACTACTATGGAGCCGAAAGGTTCAACCCAAAGCACGAATCTTAGAGTCGAAAGCCTTGATCGCAGATACTTCTGGTAGTTGGGGGGTGGCGGGGCCCGGGAGTTAGGTCAATCCTGACATGTGTCGAAAAGCCCTAGATGGGAGTTTCCGAAAATAGGGGACCCCAATATAGTACCCCAAATAGTAGGATCCTTATTATAAGGACCCCAAAATAAGGTAGCCCCTAATTTTCGGAAACTCCCATTTTCATCTTTGCCCTACGGAGAACAATTCAGAGCCGGGGCCTGAGAAGCTTCTTCTCCTCCAGAGTTTTCGGCATTGCCTGAGAATCTGAGGGCTCAGATTCTTAATCCGGAGGTTTTCTGAGGTTTCCATTTTGGGAACGCGACCTAATAAGAGCCTCTTAAAGTTAAGAATCTGAAGCATCAAGGGACTGGGTAAGTAAGGTTCTTACTACATAGGGTAGCCCCATGTAGGGTACATGGTAGTACTTATCATCGCAAATACAACCACCCTAAACCCTAAACACCCTAAACCCTAAACCTACCAGATGAGCCCCCCCCCATCCCCCAAGTGGTCTCTTGTCTGAAGGCTTTGGCTTTAGCACTTGGTGTGCAGCGTCTGAGGCTTAGGATTTTGCGGTATAGGGTTGTGGGGTTGTGGTTTGAGGTTCGGGCAGTTGGGGCTAGAGGTTAAGGTTATATCCCTAGGGATCAAAATAGCCCAAAAGCCTTATCTAGTATGGTCTTTCGGCCCAAAAGCCTTAATGTATGAGTCCTTAGATCCCTAGGCTATGAGGATGTGGGGTTGAAGGTTCCTTTTCGATTTGTTCAGGTCTTTGGGTCCACAGTTCCAAATTGTTGTCCACTATCAAAGGGGACCTTCAGCTTAAATTTTGGAGGGGATACAGGGCTTATAGTAGCCCAAGCAGGTTCAAGGTTAGCTACTACTACTACTACTACTACTACCACCACCACTACTACCACTACCACTACCACTACCACTACCACTACCACTACCACTACCACTACTACTACTACTACTACTACTACTGCTACTACTACTACTGCTACTGCGAAGTCACGGGTCTGTGGGGGTTCAGGGCTTTGCGTTCTCAGCGTCTTGGATCAAGCCTGGGTTGTAGCCCCAGGGCTCCAGTTACCGTAAGGACACCTATAGGGTTCCTTTAAAGGGATCTATAAGGGGTCCTTTAAGGGATCTATAGGGTTTATAAGGGACCCAAAAAGCACATAAGCATAAGCATTTTATGGGGATATCCCTACCTTATTGGGCTTCTTTATAAGGGGGTTTATATGGGATATCCCTATCCTAATTTTTGCTTATGTGNAAGCACATAAGCATAAGCATTTTATGGGGATATCCCTACCTTATTGGGCTTCTTTATAAGGGGGTTTATATGGGATATCCCTATCCTAATTTTTGCTTATGTGCTTTTTTGGGGCCCTAGTTTAGACCCCGAGACCCGAGTATCACCAACTCCTCGATTCGGCGGGAGCGGTTTGGGGTTCAGGGCTTTGGGCTAACCTCTCCAGCTAGCTTCCTAGGAGAACCAAAAGTTACCTCTTTTTTGGAAGAGGGGGGTATATATAGGGATTATGGATTTCCAACAATGTTAAAGACTACCTACTCTGCTACTAAGAATATGGTTCCTTTAAGCTTTTTCTCGGAGTCCCTTCAAAGTTTTGTACAACAGGGAGGTCTAGAGAAGGGTTCACCTAAGAGTTTGTAGCAAGTTACAACCCTTAGCCCTAAACCACAACCCTGCTAGACTAGACAGATCCCGCCATGTCGAGGAGTTGGTGATACTTGAATACTTGACGTACAGTTCATTTCATGACCTTGCTTTCTTATTGTGGGATCATAACATATCCTAGTTATCCAGAAAAGGATCTACACCCTAGACTGGGTTTAGGTTTAGGGTTGGGTACTCTTTCAAGCCCTAACCCTAAAACCTAAACCTAAGCCCTAAAACCCCAGACCTTGCACCCTTAACCCTAAACCTAACCCTTAAACCCCGAAACCCTAAACCCTAAATCCTAGAACCTAAGCCCTAAACCTTAAAACCTAAGCCCTAAACCCTAAAAGCCTAAGCCCTAAACCCCTAAACCCTAAACCCAAAATCCTAGAAGCCGTAAGACAGGCCTGGGCATAGCTGGGCAGTGGCATCGGAGAGGCTGGGCGGGCCGGTCTGGAGGCCTCTGGAGCAGCAAAGATCCCTTTAAAGGGATCTATAAGGGGTCCTTCAAAGGGATCTATAGGTTTAGGGATTTAAGGAGAGGGGTCTAGTGTTTAGGGTTTACGGGTTAGGGGTTTAGAGGTTTAGGGTTTAGGGTTTAGGGTTTTGGGTTTACGGGTTTTGGGTTTAGGGGTTTTGGGTTTACGGGTTTAAGGGTTCAGGGTTTTAGGGTTTAGGGTGTGTGAAGGATTTTTTTGCGGGTTTGTAAAAGTTGTTGAAGGCTTTGAAGAGTGTTGTAGGGTTCTGTAGACTGCTTATGGGGTGTTGTAGTTACCTGTGGATCCAGTCGTTTACGATTTTGAAGGTGATAGCCCTGTAACTATGTACGGGGCCACCACCTGAAATGCATTTATACTGTATACTGCCGAACTCTTGCTGGCGGTATTGCTGTTTTTGTACTCATCTTATCCTCTGGCCGATATTCTAGGGGAACTATGGGTTAACCTTTCGGACTAGGTTCCGGGTTTCTAGTATGACCGAAAGGTTATAGGTCACCTCATGTAGGAACCTGATTAAGAAACCCTGGGCCTATAATTTTGGGATTCATATAAGGAACCGTAATAAAGGCCCAAGGTTTCTTAATCAGGTTCCTACATCAAAACCCCCCAAAACCCTTATAGTACCCTTTAAAGGAGCCTCCAAGGTTTCTTAATAAGGTTCCTACATTCCCCGTTACTGAGTCCCTGTTGGGGTCTTCGGAGGCTTTGAAGTACCGGATGCCAGGTGCGTAGGGGTTTGCAGGCTTTAGGGAAGGCGTCTTTAGGGCTCCTTTACGGGCCATGAAGGCTAAACATATATATATATATATACGTCTGTATGTATGCTGTATGCATGCATGTATGTACATATTGGGCACTATTAAGGGGCTTTAGCATGTATTTTTCAGGATTTAAGTCAAGGGTGTAGTGGCTAGTATACATTGAGACCCTCATACATTATTGGCTGTAGTTCCACATGCTCGGGGTTTAGGAGGGATCCTGATTCAGGGTCTTCGGGTTGACTGCCCTTGGCCGAGGGTTCGAACCCCTGAGGTCCACACATGCTGTGATTTAGGGTTTGGGGTATGCCGCAGGTAGGGGCCTTGTTTCTTAGAAGAAGGTTTTGAGGTATAGCATACTAGTAAGTCTCTCAGGGTTCAAAAAATGGGTAGTTGCACATTAAAAGTAGGCATTTAGGATTTAATTTGGAATAGAGGGTAGATGGAGGGCCTAGGTAGGTCCCTCACAACATGATACACAGGGCCAAGTTGGGCTCGGACCTTACAGCTGAATCATAAATCCTGAACCCTAAACTCTAAACCTCAAATCCTGAACCCTAGTGCTGGTTATGTTTTTGCCCGGAAAACACGATGTCCAGGTTCTGGCAAGTCGCAGTCTTGTTCTTGCCATTACAACAAGAATAGGAAAAGCTTCGGCGGCAAATGGGCTCCTACATAGGGACCTTCCGGATAAATAGCCTGAGCTCTTGAGAGTAATGTGTAGGGAATCCCAGGACCGTTTGTCCTTAATCCGGTCTCCAACTTTTTGAGTTTACTATATAAGACACTCTCTCAAACACTTGCACCAAAATACTTATGTAGACCCATCAACGAACAAACCCCCTCTCTTAATCTTAATATTGGAATCCCCAGTTCAGTTCCCATCCATATTTTATCAGGGGTCAATATATCTAGGTTGGCGCTTTAAAAAACCCTAAACCCTAAACCCTAGAACCTCGGAGAAATCTTCGTAAAAGAAGACCCTCTTCTGCCCAAATAGGGAAGATTTGAAACGTCTCTTAAAGGCCTACCTAGAGTCTCCATTGTAGTTCTTTTTTTGGTTAACCAGTTTTATGGTTAGGATCCTATAATGGAGATTTTGGTTAACCAAAAAAAGGAACTACAATGGAGACTCTAGGTAGCCCCGAGAGTCCGTGTGGTCAACCATACTTAGCGCTTCCCGGGCCGCCCCAGCAACGACTTCAATCCCGCCAGCTCTGCCGGCCAAAACTGGGGGTCTTGTTAAAGAAATTAACTTATGAGCTACCACATCATCCTACCATTACCATAAACCCCGAGTGTGGTAACTTGAACTACCTTAATTAACAATGACACGGACAAAAAACAAAAACCCAAACCCTGAATCCTAAAGCCCACACCCATATGCCTAAAGCCCAACGTCTCAACCACAAACCCCACCCGAACGTCTGACCTAAGGCAGGCCGAAAACTCCTGGACGAGGTAAGTCTGCACCTTCTGTGCGTCAAACGCTTTTCCTTCCGGATGGAGTACTCGGCGGTGAGCTTTTTCGCAGACCCGAGCAGTGCAGCAGCTTTTGCAGCTTCAGGAGGCTGTTGCTCAAACCTTTCCCATACTGCTTTTCGATCGACCACATAGCCTGCCATGTGGGACCATGAAAAAGGCCCAGCTCGGCGGCCAGCAGGCAGGTGTCCAAGCGCTCCCTTGACATCGGCTTACCCTGGTACCGCACGCCCCGGCGCATACACACACACACACAGAGATATATATATATATGTGTATGCATATGTATACATATATATAATTACATTGTAACTAGAAAACCTCAAAGCCTCAGACCCCACAACAGATAATATGCCCTTTGCCCACAAAGCCCCTCACCAAAGCGACCTCCGCTCGGAGCTGCGGTGCAGCAACGCTACGAAGAAGCGGAGAGAAAGATACCTGTTGGTGAGGGTTTAGGGTTTAGGGCTTAGAGTTTAGGGTATATGGTTTAGGGTTCAGGGCTCTGTGCTGTGTTCTCTCTTGTCGGGTTGGTGGAGACCTTCGCATGTATTTATATGCCTACAGTATTGGCTTTCCGACTTGCTATCTAGGTATATGTATCATTGTTGTGTGCATGGCCTTTGTGGGTTTGGGGCTTTAGGGTCGGGGCGGCTGATGCTGCCTTTACTACTGGCATTAGGTGTTGTTTCCGGCTCTGTAGGAGCAGCTCAAAGCTTATCCAACAACTGTATACGGGATAATGTTCGTCATTCACTTGTCACATAGCTGTCTTGCGGCATCAGCACCATGGAAGTCATACTCCTGTCGGCGATCGTCCTCTTCGCTCTTTTCGTTATCGTAATCACAACCCTCACCCCAAATTTAAACCCTCAAGCCATAAACTCTGTGCCCTCCACCATGGTTGCGTATATTTATGATTCTTTGCGTTGGGAAGCTGCTAGGGTGATGAGCTTTCGGGTTCCTAAGTTTAGGGGAAGGGATAGGGCCCACAACAGCACATAAGCAAAAATGAGGATAGGGATCTCCCATTAAACCCCCTTGTAATGAAGCCCAATAAGGTAGGGATATCCCTATGAAATGCTCATGCTTATGTCTTTCTTGGGGTCCCTAAAGGAAGGCTCGTGTGGTGCTGGCAGGGGGGCAGAAGTGAGTATTGAAAGCAAACTCCCCTGCTCTCTACAGTACTTCCTTTGTGACAGGATTCCCCCCCTTTCACACTGATAAAGGCAATGCTACTGACACCCTCAGCCCAACACCTATCGACTCTACATTCCCTAGGGATCAAAATAGCCCAAAAGCTGTATATAGTATGGTCTTTCGGTCCAAAAGCCTTAATATATGTGTCCTTAGATCCCTAAAACCTATAGATCCCTTTTAAGGACCCCTTTATAGATCCCTTTAAAGGAACCCTATATGTGTCCTTAGATATTTAGGGTCTCTGCATTCAAGACCAAAAGCATATGACTCCGGAACCCTTAACCTGGGCTCCACAGCCTGCGGGCCATCAGAAATCCTGAAACCGAAATTGCTGAACTACTCCAAACCCGGTTTAGGGTTTAGGGTTTAGGGTGAACACCAAACCTCTAAAGTAGAACCTTTATAGCACTCCTAGAGGAACCCGAAAAGGACCCGAAACCCTGAACCCCAAACCTCTAAAAGTAGAACCCTTGTAGTACCTCTAGAGGAACCCATTTTAAAGGATCCGCTTTCCGCCCCACCTCACGGCAAAACCCGGGTGAAGCCGGTAGCACCTCGGTTCATGCAGGGTTTGGGGGTTTAGGGGTTTGCGGTTTAGGGTATAGGGTTTAGGGTTTGGGTGGGGGGTTCGGGATTAAGATTGGAAAATCACAACGTCATGATTCAGAGGCTCTAGGGATCGAGGATGTCTGGGGCTTTGGGGTGTAGAGCTTGAAGATTTAGGCTTTTTGGCTTAGGGTGTAGGGTTTAAGGGATTTAGGGATTTGGAATTAGGGTTTAGTTTACCTAGACCCCCCAATTGCCCTTTATCGTAGCCCCTAACTACCTCTTAATGAGAAATATCAGAGCCCTTTAAAGGGCCATTGGGGGTCCTGGTAGGGTGTAGGGTTTAGGGATTTAAGGGTTTGGGTTTGCAGATGTTTTTTGGTTTAGACTTGATGGCTTTGCTGCTTGAAGAGCTCTCCTATCTTCGGAAACTCCCATATGGTTTAGGGCTCAAAGGCCTCATGTTTTCTCTGCATCGAACTTGCATGGCAGCACATCCCGTAGTACTGTTGATGATATAAATGATATATAAATCCTGCACTACCTTAGGGACCCTAAACTATGGGAATTATGGTATATTCCTTATTATGGGTAATGCAGTATCTATATCATCAACCGTATTATCTGAATGCAACGCTATCTGAGTGGAACGCGATGAGAGTTGTTGGAGTACTCTGGCGGAGGGAGTTTCAGATCCTTAATACAAGGCTCCCGACATATATGCACCTGTGAATGTCCAGCCGCCCCATAAACATGCCTGTAAACACCAGACTGGCCTGATCGTACCCCAAGCTACTGATGCATAGCTCTCTAAATCGAGTCCCTGATAAATCCACCTGGTGGATCCTTATTCCTGAAATACAAGCTTGCAGCTTTCCTGTTATTCAGGCGTGCTAAACAAGCCTAAGCAGCCAAGAGAATGAAAAGGGTAGCTTATTTCTGAACCCGAAAGCGGATCCTGGTGTGGATAGCCCCGCCTCCCCTCCCGCTTTCACTCCATCCGCTACTCGTACCTGCCTGAAACTTCTGACTTCTGTCCATTTCGACCCGCTCCTTGCATAACAAGGCGCCCTACATTCCTGCTCCACCCCAAACCCTGCTGCAACCCACGCCTCAACTCTACTCGGATAGTGCCTGAAACTATACAGGTTGGAGCTACATGCGGCTCAAACCGCAGACCACTAAGCCTTAAACCCTAAACCCCAGACCCCTGAATTCTACCCCCAGGGTCCAAGTAACTAATAGTCATATATAACTACTCTTCAATATATCCTAAGCTACATAACTATATATATATATCGATCCTAAAACCGAGTACCTAATTATTGGATCCTTTGGACCCTTAGGGCTAGACCGAATAATTGGAGTTTCGAGCCCAGGCTTTGCAATTGCAATGCCACGCCGCGTAGTGATGTCCACCTTCCGACCGAATGCCCTGTGGCAGGGCGCGCTCCACGGGCCAGGAGATTACATCATTAGACTACATTTGTTGGGGTGTATTCATAAGGGGCCATAAATGCGAAAACCCAGCCTCAGGGTGTCGGGTACAAGGGCTTGGTGTGTGGATTTCGCGTTCAGGCTTAACGTGTTAGGGTGTAGGGTGGTGTGGAAGGAGCAGTGTTCTAGCACTTCTTCTGGGCAAGTCTGTGCAGGATCCTTAGCGAAGCTCGATCGAAAGTAAGCTGCAACAGAAGCCCCAAACGTTAAACCCGGGAGAAAGGCGTATTAGGGATGAGGGAAAAAAGGTCTGCTCCTGTGGCGGCCCCACTTAAAAGGCCTCGAACCCTAAGCCCTGAACTCTAAACTCTAAACGTCTCTAAACCATCAAAACTAAAGCGCAAATCCTTGAACTCTAAACCCGAAATCATCAATTCTCACCAAGCTCCGTCGCGCCTCCGGCCGCGGTAGCGAGGCCGTCAGCGGGGGCCGAACCTCCGCCGCTGAAAGGGGCTGAGCTAAGCTTAAAGCTTGTACAAATAGATCCTTAAATCCTAACTGTTAACTACCCTTAAACCCTAAACATCCCTAAACCCTAACCCTAAACTCTACCGCTTTGGGGCTTAGGTCTTCTATAGGGCCTGACCAAAGTTTAGGGTTCGGGCCAGGCCATGGGCTGATAAAAGGGTCGTATAAAAGGGTTCTTAAATCATAGGGACCCTTAGGGGGGTAGGGGGAGGGGGGGTAGGGGGCCTTAATGCCCATGATTAGGACCTAATATGGCCTTTTGGGAAGTATAGTCCCCTACCCCCCCTCCCCCTACCCCCCCAAGGGTCCCTGTGATTAAATCTCAAAGGGATTACCCCCAGGAACACATCACTTTGCGAACCTAGCCGGAACCCCGATGTTGGCATCCTGGATCCGTCTGCAAATGCCATGCGGCTGATGATATCCGTATATCCTGCATGACCCATAATAAGGAATATACCATATTTCCCATAGCTTAAGGTCATTAAGGCAATGCAGAATTTATATCTTCAACCGTGCTGTTGATTTCGATGAATTTGCGTTCTTGCGACACATCAAGTCGCTGACTCCCGTGGAGCCGGCGTAGAACCAGCATCTCCCGATGAAGGGATCGTTCCACCCGACTGGGTCTCTGATTCCACCCTCCATCTGCAGTGCCATATCATCGATCAGCCCAAAGTCTGGAACGAATTTCCTGATTTGATCCCTTTCTGCGACCTGGAGCAGCCTTCGGGTTGGGCTCGGATGGACCTGGAGCCTTTGCCGCGGATGGCGATTCAGCAGCAGCCTTTGCCGGGGACTTGGATGGAGACGGAGCAGCCTTCGCCGTGGTGGAGTGACGTCTGGGCAAACGCGTGCTGCCAAGCTCCGATCAAAGCAGCACACACTACCGGCAAGGCACCCATTACCTACTACCTCCAAGCTCCGCCTCTTGGCGATGTAGTCAGACGCAACTTCGAAAATTGTCAAGCGCACCTTTTGAGGCCAGTACGGCATGAGCTTGGATCCCTTGCCGTAATTGCCTCGGGTTTCCAGACAGGATGCCTTCATGAGACGGACACCATGATGCAAATGTTGATTTTTGACAACAAAATACGATCGGGGATCTGGTACTGGAAGTCCGAATTTCCTTGAGAACGTTCCTGCTTTCACCTGTTTGGCCAACCTCAGGTTTAGGGTTTGGGGGTTAGATTTGTTTGTCGACAGCCCACTTGAACATCCGAAACCCCGGATAGCCACTCTAGGGTCGAGCCATATGGTAGACGGGCAGTTGGATAAAATCACGCGATCAGAACATACCCTTAACACAATAGTGCTGCCTGTCCCCGACACCCAGTACCAAAAACGCTAAAGCCTTGGAACTCCTACGCCCCAAACCCAAACTCCTATCTCCGCTATGCCCTAAACCCCAAACTCCTATAACCGCTATGCCCTCAACCCCGAATCCTACGTTAACCTAGCCCTATTCCAGAACCCTTATGGAAACTCCTTCAAGAACTCTAGTAACTACGGTTTAGGGTTTAGGGTTTAGGATAAAACCCTTTTCAGCCCTAGCCCCTATACACACTTGACGAGCTCCTAAACCCTAAGCCTAAACCTTTTCTAGCCCATTTACCCTAAACCCTATCTCCTACACCCCATATCCTAAATCTTACATAGCCCAAACTCTGAACCCCATCCTTCTTACGCTGAGACGCCGTCAGTGGAGTTCCTGCTTGGGCTTCCCGAACTAAAACTCCTTAATTAAGGAATGCACCTTGAATTACAAAATAGGAGCCCGAATAAGATTTAAGGCATCATATTCCTTTGAACAAGGGGTTTTGGATTTTCTGGGTTGGGCCTCAGTAGACAACCAAACTAAACCTCAAAACGAAGAACCCTCCAAATCCTGCTGAACCCATTAAGAAATTGAGCAAACTAGGCTCTTCAACCCTAAACCCCAAACTCCCAAACCCAAAATCCCTAAACCCCTCAAGCCTACATCCTTGAAACAAAACATCCGCAGCTCTGGGCAACGCAAGGACGGATCGCGGGCCTCAGCCGACGCCGAAGGGTGAAGCTTTGCCTCCAGAACAAGGTCTGATAATGTTTGTTTCTAGGTGGAGTTTGGGGTTTAGGCATGTATGACGGACTCATACGGATTGCATTCAGGCTATACCACGGTATTTTATTTTAAGGTTGTGGCGTATCGAGGTTTTACAGGATTGCATGGTTGTTTTGTAGGGTTTAGCATCGGGAACTTTAGCCTTAGCAATGGCTTGATACGGTTTTACATTGTGCTTCAAAGTGCTCGAAGCTGCCTAAAGTCTAAACACATCATATACGAATGAGGGCTTTTATGATTTGAGCGGCTTTATTAAGGGCTTACAGTCCATGTAGATCATGCTATTTCGGAGCTGTGTTGGGGGCCCCTGTGTGTTTGTAGTAAAGCTGTAGGGTCAGTGTAGACTTTGGGACTGCAGGACTTTCGGATTTTGGGCCTTAGGGTTCAAGGCTTCAGGGCTTTAAGGTTTCGGGCGTTTGCAGTTAGCCCCAGACTCGAAACATCTCGAAACCCAACACCCCAAACTCTAACCAAAACCCTAAACTCTAAGCTGCGAAGTTCGGACGTGCGCGAATCCCGGAAGTTGGGAAGGTCGACGAGCTTCTACTGAGCGAGCTTTCTATAGACTGAAGCCTCCTACCCTCAAGGCCTCTACCAAAACTCAGAACTGAGCTGTATACTTAAAGGATCATGGGACTTAGTAACCAGGGTTATTATTATGGCAACTATACTTATAATTACTTATAACCCCACTTAAGGTACTTATAACTATACTTACTAAGTCCCATGACCCTCCAAGTACTTTAATCAGACGCTAACTCGTCCAACTCGTGAAAGGGACGACAATTCGAAAACCTTTAATGCAACCCTCCAATCCCTAAATCCTAAACCTGCAGCCATAAACCCTAAACCGGCCTAAACCTTAAATCCAAAGCCCCCTAAGCCTTAAACCCTGACCCGATCATAGCCTCAGTCTTTGCAGGGGCGAGGGTTGGCGAGAGTGATGGAGCCTCGGCTAAGCGTCGTGGCTTCTCTTGTTTCCGGCTGTTGGGTTTCGGATTCATGGTTCCGGGTTTAGGACCTGAGTATACTTTGGGTGGAGGACTTTGAATGAGAGGCGTTGGTGTTGGAAATTACATAAAGCCTTATACGGATGAGCCCCTAGAGCCTTTCAGGGTTAGCCCCGAGCCTAAACTCGCCGACCCTCGACATTTGGAATGACATTCTCCGGGCTCCATGTCAAAAAAGCAAGTATCTCGTCCAGACTTTCCAAGGACGCCTGACAGCCAGTGGCTCACCAACCAAGCAAAAACTGACCGTTGTCATAGATGGTCCAATGTCATGTTTCCCTTTCTCAAAGAGCCAGTTTACCTGAGGCAGAGTTTCATCTTCCGACCCCAGAAATTCCGGGGAAAAATATCCGGAGAAGCCTCTCCACCGGGTCTCCCAAGTTCTCGTCGTTCCAAGGATATTTGGTGCGAAACCCGGGCCAAAGCGGCTCCAGAGTCGCAGTTGCCGGGATCATGGACTTCCCCACGACCTAGTAGGGAATGGAAGAATGGTAGTAATAGTAGTCATAATTGTACCCCATTCCTCCATTCCCTACCAACCAAAGGTAAGACGATCATACAAGCAGCCCCCACGTGAATGTCCATTCTTTGTTGTCGAAACTTTTGGGGTAGTAAGTCATGCCCTCGCAAATCGAAAACACTCTCCACGTAGCTAAACTGGTAAGCCCTGTGAGGTGTAACGTCCCGGTAAGCCCGAAACCTGCTATTGGCCCAGCTTGGAAACGCAGTTAAGGGTTTAGGGTTTAGGGGTTTAGGGGTTTAGGGTACTATGCTTTAAAGCCCCTTGGGCACTGTGCTTATGCCAAAGGAAACAGCCATGACAAAGCAGTCGAAGGACAACTCGAAACCCTACCCTAAACCAAAGCCGCACACCCTGAAAGCGTATGTAATCCCAACTTCGAATCTTGACTGTCGTGGGCCTCACAAACCGTGCGCTCGCAGCATGCTTTAGGGTGTGGGCCGTGTGAGGATCAGGCTCAGGTTTAGGGCATAAGCTCAAACCTTTAAGCACCCGTGGCATCTTCCGGGGCTTTTCATATCCTGAAACCCTGAAACCCCAAAGCCCTGAAACTAAAGACAGGCCCGAAACTCAAAATAGCCATTTCTGCTGCTCCTAGTATACGGTTCACACAAGGCCTCGGGATCAAAGAGGTCTAGTGCCAAGTTTTTGAAACCCTAAACCCTAACCCTAAACCCAATCTTCAAACAGGAACATTAAAATTGCAGTATAGGGTTCAAGGCCCAAGGGTTTCAGGTTGACGGTACCGTCTATGGAACCCTCTATTTAATAGGGCCCCACAAAAAGCACATAAGCAAAAATAAGGATAGGGATATCCCATATAACCCCCCTTATAATGAAGCCCAATAAGGTAGGGATATCCCTATAGAATGCTTATGCTTATGCGCTTTTGGGTCCCTAGTATTTAAGCTCAGAAAAAGGATGCAACCTTGATCCAAACCCCAACAAACAGAATTATCACCCCTCCACTTGATGGACAACACATCTATGCACCTTGCCGGCATGCGCGCGCATGTCTACATAAAAATATGCATATACACATATAGACATACAATCATACACACACATACATACATAACTACACACATGCATACATGCATACATATATACATGCATACGTACATATATACGTAGAATCAGTTGTACACACACTTAAACCGATATTTGAGACAGCATAAATCATGCGCAGCTGAAATTCCTGAGCCCCAAAGCCTGCGCTCAGGGGTTTAGGGTTTAGGGTTGTCCTAGCTGAACTCGAGTTCAACCCGAAATCCTGCCTGTAGCCCAAATCGCCCAACATGCAAGCAAAAACCGCGAAAGCAGGGAGTGATTGGAGCCAGAGGATCTTTCCAAACAAGCGCTACATCCGTAACCATCACCAGACTCCGGCAACAGAGCAACCCATTTTTTATCAGCCTGAAAGCCCTCAACAGCCCAACCAAGCAGCAACCCTAAACACCCGAAAACCCTGGGAAGCAGATCTCACCCACAACTGAAGCCCTAAATAACTTAAACCTGATCCCCGAACCCTGAACCCCGAACCCCCTGAACTCCTAAACCCCGAAACCCCTAACCCTAAACCCCTAAACCCCAAACCCCTAAGCCCTAAACCCTTAAACCAAACATCCCTAAACCTGAAAAACTCCGAATCTACCGAGGCGCCGGAGCTCTGCTAGGCTCGCTCCTTAGTTTCTCATTGTGGATTTCGGGTGTAGGGCAGTTTAGGGGTTTAGGTTTAGGGTTTAGGGGTTTAGGGGTTTAGGGGTTTAGAGGTTTAGGGGTTTAGAGGTTTCGGGGTTTAGAGGTTTAGGGGTGTAGGAGTTTACCAGGACCCCCCCCCCAAGTACCCTTTAAAGGGCTCTGATATTTCTCATTAAAAGGGTAATCGGGGTCCAGGTAGGGTTGGGGGTTTAGGGTTGAGGGTGGAAGAGTCTAGGGTTTAGCGTTTAGGGTGTAGGGTTTAGGGTTGAGGGTGGAAGAGTCTAGGGTGTACCAGCACCCCGCCCGTCCCAAGTACGCATTAATAGGGGCCTTATGGCCTTCCATGGCTCCGATAAGGGGTAGTTGGCGGGGTGTTGGTTGTGCCTTCACCAACACTCTCCCTATAGGTTCAGAACTCTCATAGTTTCGGGGTTTCGGGTTTATAGCAGATAGATTCAGAAGTCATATGGCTTTTTTATATTTTAGGGTTTACGGTAGAACGGAGATTAAACACTGGACCTTCAAAAAACGATATGACCCTGACAACATGGTATGTTTCTTGTTTAAAGCAGCTTGGTTCCTCTATTCATGTAACACTTATTGCGCACACCCTTCCTGGCCCCTTCCTCCCTGCTACAGTCGCGATGCCAGGATCGGTTGGGTTCAGTGCCGGCCCCATCCGAACATCCCGTACAGTTTACTTCTGTAAGTTTGGCATTCTCAGAAATGGATTGCACCCGCTGGAAGGATGGCAAGGACATCAAAAGATACGGCCGATCTGGTTTACGGTTTGGGGTCTGCTGATGCTACCTGCTGTGAAATCACTGATGACGGTCGTGCTGTTGCTACGATGCCTACCATAATGAGTGATGCAGCATCGCAGAAGCAGCTGAAACACAAGAAAACCTCAGGACACCCTACAAACCCTAAACCCAAATGTTTCTAAGGTGCCAGAGGATGGACCCTAAACCCTAAACTTTCGGGTTCAGGGGTCGGGTTTAGGGCACCACAGTTACCCCCTTTCATTGTAGCCTTGAATTACCTCTTCCTGAGAAATATCAGAGCCCTTTAAAGGGTACTTCGGTGGTCTTGTTAAACCCTAACCCCAAGGGTCCAAGTACCTAATAGTCATATACTCTCCAAAATCCTAACCTACATAATTCCTATCCTAAAACCGAGTACCATATTATTGGGTCCTTTGGACCCTTGGGGTAAACCCTCGGTCTTGGTTGATACGAAGCCAGGAACCCAAGGCAGGACCTGCAGATCCACAACAGAAAGAGAGCTCGAGGAAGCGACATCCAGAGTTTTGGGGTTTTAGACTTAGGGTTTAGGGGTTTAGAGCTTTGGGGGTTGAGGGTTTAAGATTTAGCGCTTTAGGTTTAGGGTCGTAGGTACTCGGGCATCCTCTATGTAGTACTGCAACCTTCCAAATCTTATGGGGCCTCAGCCCGAAACTGGACTGTCAACCACGACATTCTGGGACCTCTGCGGAGATTGCTGCGGGGACGGCTGCCGTGATGTCGGGCTAAAGCCGCCCTGGACTTTGCACGGTTTTTGCTTTCGGTCTGGCTGGCGGTCCCAGCATCTGTACAGCAAGCTTCCCCTGGACCCGAAGAAACCTACAGCTTTAGGGCTCCTTGTTATGATTCCCCATAACTACAGTGGACCCCAGAAAGTTGGAACATGGATTAAGGAGAATTAGTGCTAGGATTCCCTATACTTTACCTTAAGGGCATGAGGATAATGATGTTCCAACTTTCTGGATTCTGCTATACAGTAAAGTGCGTAAGGTTCCCAGTCAACAGTTCAGGAAGGTTTCAAGTTTAAGGCTAATGGGGGAGACTCAGGTAGATGTAGGGTTCAGGGGTTTCTGAAGGTGAGGATGTAGAAAGGGTTACCGTTAAGGGTGCATGTCCACGAACGTTGTATTTTGCCCCCAAAGCTCTTGCACCAGGCTTACAGTGAACACAAAAGCAAAAATCAAGCTTCAGTGTCAGCGAAACATGATATATAAGCTTATGGGTTGCCGGTATATTCACACCCTAAACCCTAAACCCTAAGCCTCACATAAGGCCCCGGTTTGGGGCAGCTTCCGCATGACAGAAGGTCACTTGTAGCGAGGAAGCCTAGGCTGCTAGAGGAACGTTGTCAAAATCAAAGGGGTTAGGGATTTAAAGTTTAGGGGTTAGGGGTTTAGGGTTTAGGGCTTTAGGGGTTTAGGGGTTAGGGATCTAAAGTTTAGGGGTTAGGGGTTTAGGGTTTAGGGGTTTCGGGGTTAGGGATTTAAAGTTTAGGGGTTAGGGGTTAGGGGTTTAGGGGTTTCGGGTACCCTCATCACCATATGAAAAACCGTAGTCTTTTCGACACTGTCTCAAGCATGGGGACTTGGAGCCCGTCCACCTGGATACTTGGAAAAACGGTGGGACTCAGTAAGTAGTACGGCATGGAGTTTTGGGTTTACGGTTTCAGGTGAAGAGTTTAGGTGCAGAGGGTTTGGAAAAGAGGGGTGGGATCTAGGGTTTCGACATAAAGCCAAGCTACAACCCGAAGAAACGTTTAGACTAATTGTGAAAATAAGTGTGAAACGTGACATAAATACAATTCCAGTCTTTTGCATACTCTCTGCGGACATCTTCCGTCTGATTCGGCGATGCAGTGCAGGAACATTTCGGACCTTTCGAATGTTCCTGTGCAGCTAGGTGCCGGCCTGAACCCAAGCCCGAACTCTTGTATCCTAAACTTCCTAAACCCCAACTAACCCCAGAGCCCTAACCCTAACTCCTATATCACAAATCCGTGTATATCCTGCACGTAGACCAAACCCTCAACCCCAAACTCTGCAACCCTGAACCGCTAAGCCTTATATTAATGCGGTGTCGCGAAAGAGCTGAGAAGTCCGCCGCAGTTATCACGGTAGTCCAGGGCCTCAGCAACTAGCAGGGCCTTGGATTTAGGGCTCCACGTAGAGCCCCCAACTACCTTTTTTATTGTATCTTACTACTTAGCTCTTAATGAGAAATATCAGAGCCCTTGAAAGGGTACTTTGGGGTCCAAACAAACCCATAACCTGCCTAGAGTAAACTCTTTCTGTTTATTTCTCCGATGTCTCAGGGGCTTCCATGAGTTCCATGGGGTTCCTGGTTTTGGGGTGTTTGGGGTTAGGGTTTTAGGATGTGTAGGGTTTGGGGTTTAGGGTTTAGGGCAAGTTTAGGGTTTAGGGGTTTAGGGTTTAGGGTGCAGGAGTTCCTACAGCCGTTGGAGGGTGCATAGCTCAAGGAGCTGAGGATGTACTGCAAGGATGTAGGGGCCTTACAATTAGAACAAGGTTCTTTTAATTTAAAACGGGTCTATAAGGGTTACTATAAGGCATCGCCTTAATAATTAGAACAGGGTTTGGGGCTCCTTCATAGCAGAAGTAGAATAAGCGACCCTATGGAACAATAATGTTGGTACTGACTTGGGCTTCGATATTACCCCAAGGGTCCAAGTACCTGATAATCATATACTCTCCAAAATCCTAAGCCACATAACTACAAAAATCCTTGGACCCTTGGGGTTAGGGTTCTGAGATTGGGGTGAAGGCTTTGGTTTAGACTCCTACGGTTGGTGATATGTACCCTGTATTACCCATAATAAGGGATATACCATAACTCCCATAGTCTAGGGTCACTAATAAGGTAATGCAGGATCTATATCATCAACCGTAGTTCAGTGATGGCTTTGTAACTTACCCTGGGCATCAAAATAGCCCAAAAGCCTTATATAGTCTGGTCTTTGGGCCGGGAGGACCCCCCAATGGCCCTTTAAAGGGCTCTGATATTTCTCATTAAGAGGTAGTTAGGGGCTATAATAAAGGGTCGTTGGGGGGTCTAGGTGGGAGGCAAAGGACCCAATAATTAGGTACTTAGGTTTAGGATAGTAGTTATGTAGGTTACTATTTGGGAGGGTATTTGCTTATTAGGTACTTGGACCCTTAGGGTGATATAGAGGCCTGAATAATTTCACGTGGTTCCTCAGGCTTCCGTAATAGCGCTAATCCATCCCCTGAGCCGATTGAGATTGTTTACAACCCTTACAACCCGTGTAGAAACCCAATTCTGTTTGTATCAGGCAAATCCCCAAGGGTCCAAGTACCTGATAATCATATACTCTCCAAAATCCTAAGCTACATAACTACTATCCTAAAACCGAGCAATTACCTAATTATTGGTCCTTTGGACCCTTGGGGACACAACTCGTATAGAAACCCAATTCTGCTTGTATCAGGCAAATTTTCTTACAGGGTATCGCTTAAGTATAATTCAGGCCTTACCGCGCATTGGGAGCAATTGATTCACAGCAAGACTGCGGATGTTCTGCTGGCAGAGTTGCCAACACCATAGTGTTCCAGACAGCAAGGCATCCACATTATCTGGTGGGCCACGGTAAGTGCGCCCCATGCTCTTGCCGGCACTGGCAAGTGTTCCGAGTTGTTGAAAGTCTGGTTGAGAGGGCGTCTCCAAGAGTGGCCAGGACGCTCCCAGGATGAGCACGAGGGCATCCCTTTTCGTGCCGGACTACGACACTTCCAACAGGCCTTGCCCTCTTTCCACGAGCATGGTTGCATTGTGTGCCGACAGCATCGCATTTGACTCATGTGGCTTCCCAGAGCCTTTACAAACCTTCAATAAGAAGTATTCCTCAAAATCTAATCCGAACACCCTCATAAGATTGGAGGTAGATTCAGTAGATTCCTTCGCGCAGGGTTTTTGGAGTCTGTGACTACTCACCCATGCTGTCTTATTCCCGTCGCAGGGTTCTTATCAGAAGCTTCATGCTTCGGGTTTGTAAACATTTTTGAGTTCGATCGGGTTTAGGGTTTAGGGTTTGGGGTTTAGGGTTTAGGGTTTAGGATTTAGAGTTTGGGGTTGAGGAGCGGGGTGCTTCGCCGCCAACGGCACAGGATGCACACAGAGTCTTTGAATGAAAGCCATATGGGTAGTTGTCAAAATTAGGGTCCCTTTTTGGGTCCTTGTTATAGTACGGCACCTTATATTTGGGGTACCCAAAAAGGGACCCTAATTTTGACAACCACCCACATGTCATTCACCCAGCCCACGGTACCTGTAAAACCCATACCAGGGCTCCTCCACGCTCAGCTCAGCCCTCACACACCCTAAACCCCAAACCCAGCCCTAAACCCTAAGACTTCCTGAAACCTAAACCCGCAACCCAAAACCTTAAACCCTAAACTACCTGGACCTGGACCCTAAGAAACCTACACTTTTCCTATTATTTAATATATTTTCTGTAAATAAATCTTGAAAATGCTAGGTCATTTGGGCTTACGTCTGGCCCTCTAGCCGAAAACCCCACTATCGAGGCTCTTGCGGAGCGCCGGTGCTCGAAGGAGTAACGGTGGAAAAATCCTGGAAGGCAGATCGGTTATGCTTTAGGGTTTAGGGTTCATGGGTAGCTATAAGTACGGCTTATATAAGTAGGCCAACCATAGTTATAGCCTGTATTTGGGGACGTAAAACCGCACTTATAACTACCCATTAACCTCCAAGTGTGTGCATCCATCCAAACCCTATAAAACGCCATGAACCAAAAAAACCTTAAAACGCCGCTTAAGACGGCTCACCCAAAACCCTAAACCCCTAAATCCTAAACCCCTGAACCCCCAAACTCTAAACGCTAAACCCTAAACCCCTGAACCCCTCCGCCCAAAACCCCTAAACCCTGCACTCTAAACCCTAGACCCTAAACCCCTAAACCTTGAACTCCTAAACCCCCAAAACCCGTCCTCCTCCTCATGGCTTCCGCTGCTGTTTGCCAAAGTCGAAGGTGTGGACACATCCGCACGGAACTGGCGAGCAGAGCTTAAGTCAGGAGCTGCTTTGGGGTTGGGTTTGGGGTTTGGGGGTTTAGGGTTTGGGGTTTGGGGTTTAGTTTAGTGTTCAGCTATAGGAGTCTGGGGGTTTAGGGTTTAGGGGTTTTAGGATTTAAGGAAATTGCTTTTTCGAGAGGGCTAGTGGAGTTTAGGGCTCTGGTTTGTAGGGCCCGGTGGGGGGCAGGGTTAAATTACCCTAAAGGCACCCCGAAAACCTGCCTCTTTGAACTTTTGAAGGTAGCATATGAGGAGATCATAAGGAGGCACCTCAAAAAGGTAATGTGGGCCTTCATATTTTTCAATAGAGGTTTGCATCCTTTCATGAAAATAGTAGAAGCAATAACACATACACACATGCATACATAAAATAATCAGTACATACATCCACCCAGGCAAAAACTCGATGGCTTTAAAACTCAGCTCCCGGACGCCTTCTCATCAGTACGAGCCTGGTTGGACGCAGTCCTCGCAGGAGTTTCTGAGCTTTTCCGCAAGACGTCCCGGACCCCCCAAGTACCCCTTAATAAAGCCCTTATGGCCCTTAGTTCGGTATTTAGAGTATATTAGAGAGGGTAGTCGGGGGGTCTAGGGAAGGCTTAGACCTTTTAGGGTTGCAGGTTCAAGGCTCAGTGCATCGGACTTTGGGTTGAGGGGCTGAGTACCCTATGGGGGTTCTAAGTAATTATACGTACAGTTACCCTAATAATAACCCTATAGTTAGTAAGTCCAATGTAAACCCTAAATCCCCCTTATAGAACCCTTACAATTAGATCCTTTTAAAGGAGCCCTTTTTAAGGAACCCCGGTAGGATCCTTTAAGTGGTCAACTACTGAGCATCGGGTTAAGGTCTTCAGTTTTCAGTTGTGTGTTCGGCCTCAGAACTCAGGCGCTAATTGAGTACCGGGCTCCTTCAAGGGGCTCCTTTCAGGAATACTACAAGGGTACCATATATGGGTTTAGGGATATTTAGGGTATCTAAGGGTCCATGTACCCAAATAGGGTATACTTTGGCCTTAAAGTAGTCCCCATATAGGTAGTTGAGGCACAAAGTATATACTGTCCATGTACCCCAATAGGATATACTTTGGCCTCTATATAGGTAGTTGAGGCCCAAAGTATATGCTATTTAGGTACATGGGCCCTTAGGGAGGCTTAGCAGCTTCAGTTGTGGTGACGCAGCAGTGTAGATGCCAAGACAGCGTGCATCCTTATTCCTATGCTTTGGACCCTGGACCCTATGCGCAAAGTGCAAACCCGGAGCGATATGTAAGGTCCACAAACCAACCCACGTACGTATGTACACATACATATATGTGCACATGTAGAATGTGCATATGTATATATATATATATATGTATGTATACACATATATATATATATACACACACGCGCCACATGCATATTGCGAAAAACAATGTTATAGAAGGTCAGTGGAGCGGACTCAGCAGTTGACGACGAAGCGATCGGTTCATGAGCGTGGACACTATGGGCAAGCAGGCCTCTTGGGGTTTCAGGTCAAGGCTTGTTCATCGACTCTGCGGTCGTACTGTATGGGCCTTATAATCATTAGAATAGGGTCCTGGGGCCGATTATACTATCATCGTAATAAGGAACCCCCAAACTAGTATCGGTAATTATTTAGGCCCCTACAGCATTTATGTTCCCACCAGGCAAAGCGTGCTTGGATCCGCTCGGTATGCACTGCTGCACTGCACCACAAGTTTCAGCACAAAAAATGTGTCCCAACACCTCCACCTCAACCACAAGCCATAATGTCTTCGCAGGTGGGCATTCGAGATGGTTCCACCTTCGGCTCCACTGGCAAAGCCGTTGGACGCTGCAGCCCGGCGCAGGCGCGTCAGCTCTTTTCGCACCCTGCCTGCGAACCACGTTGCCCGCCCTTCTTGTGTGGCGTGGATCCACGAGTTGAAGACAAGACGCATCATGAAAGCTACAATGTTATATACATGGGTGGTTGTCAAAATGGTTCCTTTTTGGGTCCCTATTATAATACGGCACCTAATATTTAGGGCACCCAAAAAGGGACCCTGATTTTGACAACTACCCACATATGTAAAGCCGTCATGAAATCCTCTTTTTTCGGAATCCGAAGTTAAGTTCGGGGCTGAACGCTCTTCGGGTCTGAGAAATCTGGGTTCAGTTTTGGGGTTTGGGGATGTTTGGGGCATAGGGATTAGGGTTTAGGGTTAAGGGATTAGGGATTAGGGTTCAGGGTTGTAGGGTCACCCAGGTTTCAGGCCTCAAGGTTGTTTAGAGTGGGATTTAAGGTAGATAGATGTGTAGGGTGCAGGATTTAGGGTTGCTTAGATTGTTGGTCTAGAGTATATAGGGTTTAGGTTTGTTTAGGGTGCAGGGTTTAGGGTTGTTTAGGGTTTGTTTCGAGTTTAGGTATAGTAGGTTATAGGGTGTAGGGTTGTTTAGGGTTTCGGGTTCGGTGGAGTTCGAGAGAAGCGTCGCGGCCCCGTCGCTCCTCGTTTTCGGGGTACTGGCCTGGTCATCCTGAGAAGCTCAGTTACTATAATGGCGGACGGTTTCTAGTTACCCTTATAATAACCCGAATTACCCGGGCCCATGATCCTTTAACTATGAGAGGACTCTTCGGGCTACTGCAAGGGATACGACAACGGAGACGATACGGGATACCATTAAGGGTCCTATAAGGGTGGCTATAAGGGACACAATGAGGCTAGAAGGGCTACTATAAGCGTTGGGAGTAGTTGTGGTTCTTGTACAACGCTATCAGAGGTTTTGTCAAAGACTGAGTCTTGTCAGGTGGGTTTTAAATCTTAAGAAGGTATGGGGCTGAGGATAGACCTTAGTCTGTCAAACAACACTCTCTCTGTCTCTCTCTCTCGCAGGACCAAGCAAGCTTTAAGAGAAGCATCAGGCAGGCAAGGGTCCAGGGTTTCCGACTAATAAGCTTAAGATGAGAAGGGTTTGCGGCAAAAACATGGTTACTATAACAGGAAATGAATCCTTGTTAGAGGCAAGTAGGAGTTTTGCAAAAGACATGCAGTGCTCCATTCCTGTCGTTAGTTTCTGGTTGAGCCGTGGAGCTTATGATTGTTTTGGGGGGCTTCGGGTTCAAGGCTTAAGATTTTGTTAGAATTTAGCAGTTTAGGGTGTAGGGTTTAGGGCTTAGATTTGTTTCGTGCCCTAGTGCCTCAACGTAGAGCTAGCTTTCGCAGGGCACTGGTGTGGATTCGGAGAGTTCTTTCCGAGTGCGACAAGGAAAGCCAGGTCTCTCACTTCGGGGGGGGCTTCTGGGAATTCGTGGTTCAGGATTCTTTCGGGTTTTATTAAGGGGCTTGAGTTCAAGGCCGGGGGCTTCTCGGGAATGCCGGTTGGGCATTCTGGGTTGGAACCGAGCTTCATCCTGTAGCTAAAACCCTTGCTTAACCGAAACATGATAATGCGGTGCAGTTCACCAACCCTCAACCCTAAACCCCAACCCAAGAGGATGTAGGGTTTGGGGTTGGGCAAACTGAAAATCTCTAGAAACCCCTCACCCCACATCCCAAACTCCCTCAGATCACCCTGGACTCCAAACCCCAAACCCCAAAACCCTAAACCCTAAACCCCTAAACCCTAAACCCCTAAACCCCTAAACCCCTAAACCCTAAACCCTAAACCCTAAACCCCTAAACCCCTACACCCTAAACCCTTTTAAATCCAACCGAGCCGGATGGTACGACTGACGGCCCGTATAAAAGCCCATATTTTGCGGAACTTTTCAAAAGAGTGGGGTTTAGGGTTTCTTAACGGAACCATTACAAGAACCCCGATCTTCAAGAAAAGATTGAGGGCCCAGCCTTTTGGAAACAGCTCGATGGCAAGAACGCCCTTCCGGGTTCAGGGTTGCAGGGCTCGGGGCTTATCCCAGAGGGTCCATATACCCTACTATTATGGAATTAGGTCCCCAAAACCATAATGGGGATGGTCTTTCAGGGCCTAATTCCATAATAGTAGTGTATATGGACCCCCTGGGAATGAATAAGTAGAATACTGCGCCGGCAGACATTATAAATCATACTACATCTATCATAAGGAACCCTAAGAACTTGTGTGTATAGTCTGTTTTGCTGTCCAAGCTTCTGTACCAAAGGTCCCGCACGATTTAGGATTCCGGGTTCAGGGTGTGAGATGTAGCCCTAAGCCCTACACCCTAAACGGCTGCCCCAAAGATTTCCGACCCTAAACCTACAGCACCACCCTACTCCTCCTGCTGCTCCTGCTCCTCCTGCTGCTGCGCCTGCTACTGCTCCTGCTACTGCCACACCCACGGCCGCTGCTGCGACTACGACGAAGGAGGCATGACCCAGCTACTAGCAGCAAGGAGTCGCACAACACAGTGGCCAGCAACCCTAAACCCTAAACTCTCAACCCGTAACCCTAAACCCCTGAGCCCAAACCCTGCGCAGGAACCCTAAACCCTAATAAAACCTAAAGCCCCCCAGCCTAAATCCTTCGGTAACCCTAAACCCTAAACCCCTGTTCCTAAAGCCACGCACTTTTTGTCACTGGTGTTGACGCGGCGGCGTCGACGCCGCCGAACGGCTGCGTCTGCCTCCGAGCGGGGACGGCTACCCCGAGACTACTGAACCCACTAATTAATGCACAAGTCCAAGAAGACACCTTAAATTATAGTAGGAGCACTTAGGGTTTATTTCGGGCTGTTAATTAAGGAGTTTGCCTTAATATTGTTAAATTGGTGTATAACCAGAATCGGAACCCTCATACGAATTAAAGACTATTCCCTGATTCAGGTGCTTTGGAGTCTCTGTGTGGTGAAATCAACACCTGTCTTTTTATCATCCAAAGTGAAGTCCATCGCAGGGTAGAACGCGATATTTATTGTTGAAGGCAGCGGATTCAGAGGCAATTCAGGCCCTATGGCTCCATGTACCCATCTGTTATATACTTAGGCCTTAAAGTACCCATATAGGGACCCCTTTAAGGCTTTAAGTATGTACCATGAAGGTACATGGAGCCTTTGGGAGGGTAGAAGAACAACAACAGTAGGGCAAAGCGCACCGAGGCGCCGGACAGCCTCGTAACGTAACTGTACCTAGAGGCTCATACCCTATCCCCTTTTTTTGGATACCTAGCTTTATGGTTAGGATCTGCTATATAGAAAAGTGGATGCCCTAAAAAAGGGATAGGGTATGAGACTACAGGTAGAGCAACGCTCAGGGTTCATGGTGTCGGCTTCCAAGATTCGAAAAATAGTTACCCAAGGCTTCCAAGGACGTTCTAGTTAGGGCCCGAGACCGCTTAAGGACCCCATATTAAGGTCCCTGGAAGCCATGGTTTACCCAGAGGGTCCATATACACTAACTATGGAATTAGGCCCCAAAAAGACCATCCCCATTATGGCTTTGGGGACCTAATTCCATAATGGTAGTGTATGTGGGACCCTCTGGGTTAGTTACTTCAAGGAATCTGTTGCGCTTTTCCAGCACTTTACAGCCTCAAAAATCGCGAATCCTGAACTCCAAACTGCAAATCCCGAATCGCAAGCCTTGTGCATGTCCTGAAGCGTTCTAAACCCTGATTACGTCCGACATCTGCAATCGAACGGTTTAGGGTTTAGGGCGAACCCCGGAACCCAGAATACGACAGCTGAACAAAACGCTGCACTAGGGTATTTGGTAGTCCCGAAACTTACCTAAAAAAGTCCTAAACCATCCTAAACCTCAAGCGCAAATCAAACCTACAGGAAGTAGACTCCAAACTACCAACCTAAATCCCTTACATAACTCTGCGCCGCGATGCTTGCAGGCCGGGAAAGATCCGCACTCGGAGGGAGCCCGCGCGTCTCCGCCCAGGAACGGCCTGAGAGGACAGCTCGTTTGCGAAACATGTGAGTGCCCAATCACCGGAAACGAAAGTAGATCCGAACCATGAACACCAGGCTGGAAGACTCATCACATCTTGAATTCAGAAAAAATGCCACAGAGCCAAGCCTCCATGAGATGTATGTACAAGCTCCCATCAGCATCATGAGGTCACTTGAAGCTTTACTTGCTTCCCTACTCAATACCAAGGAAATTTCAAATGATAAGCCACATCCGTCAACTGTCAACCCTCAACCCTGAACCCTTAACCGCTAAACTTTGCGAACCCCTAAACTCTCCCTAAACCCTCAACGCTCTGTCCTTGACCCCTGTAGGCTCATACCCTACCCCTTTTCTAGGGTATCTACTTTTCTACATAGCAGATCCTAACCATAAAATTAGGTATCCAAAAAAGGAGTAGGGTATGAGCCTCTAGGCCCCCCTAGGCCTGAACAGCTCCCAAAAAATCCGACCCCAGACACATAGATCCCTTGGGAAACCCATACATTTGGAGCCATAGTGGAACCCCCTAAGAAAGCCGAAGCGGCTAACAAAAGCTACTTATAAATTATATAATCGCCTGCCCAGGTTGTTTTGGGTGATATTCTGCCATAAGTCTGGTAAGGAATCTAAGGAAGGCCTTTACTAAGTATTCGATTCCTACGTTACAAACCGCCATCGCCTGCTTCGGTGGATTCCGGAGGCAGAGCGGCCTTGCAAGAGGCGCAGGGGTCTGAGGCCTTTAGGGTTTATATAGGTTTAGGGTTTACAATTGAGGATAAAGGGCTTTGGGTTAGCGTGGTTGAGATTCAAAATGTAGGGGTCTACGGGCCTTACTCCGTAGAATGGAGCTCGTTTAAACGGATATTACACAGGCTTCTGCTTCTGTAATGAGTTCTACGCACAATATGCGGGCCTTGATAACTAGAATCGGGTTTGGGGACCTATTATTCTATAAATTCCACGAGGTACCCTATGGAATAGTATTGCTAACTGTTCAGTCTTCTATATGAGGCGGTTGCATGTACGGGGCTTCGTAGAGTAGGGCTTCCTGAGGTTCATACGGGCTTGATAATGGCCGTGTTTCTGCGCAAGCTTCTGAACTTTAGCTTATACATTCAGGCCCCTGCATCCTGGAATTCTAGATACCTGATGGATCCCTGCAAGATCACCTAAAGACCAATTGCCGAAGCCTCTTCAAGTCTTCTCATTGCCAAGGCGACTATACCAAAAAACGATAAAACCCCATAGCCCCTTACAGCCCTCTCACGCGCTGCAAACCCTAAACTGCCCTAACTCCCCCAATCCCTAAACCTTCTATATGTGTGTGTATATATATATATATGTATGTATGTATGCAATAATTAAATGTATATGTATGTATATGTACATACATATCTGTATAGATATATATATATATAGAAAGTTATAAACGCATATATATATATAGAAAGTTATAAACGCATATACATACATACTTCATACATACGAACCCCAAGGCCTATAAGCTTAAGGGTCCATGTACCCAAATAGTATACACTTTAACCTTAAAGTACTCCCTATATAGGTAAATTGGGTACAGGGACCCTTAAACCCTATACCCTAAACCTCAACGGTACCCCAATATAACCCTTATAGGGTCAAGTGGTTCGTTCCATTAAGGGTTAAATAAGGGTACCAAAAATAATGGGGTTACTTTATAAAGTAACCCCATTATTTATGGTACCCTTATTTAACCCTTAATGGAACCACTTGACCCTTATAAGGGCTTAGGGTAAGCTGAAAACCCCCCCTCCCTCGGCCTCGCAGCGCAGCGCCTCGCGAGCCGCCGCCCCGTGGGGCGCGTAGCGTGCCAGGAGCCGGAGCCTCCAGTCGAGACGCAACCAGACAAGGCTTAGGGTCTATATCGGGTTGGGGGATCTATAAGGGGCCCTTTAAAGGGATCTGTAGGGTTTAGGGTTTGGGTCTGGGGTTTCAGGGTTTCGGGTTCTAGGGGATCGGGTTATTAGTTTAGGTTTTTAAGGTTTAGGGTACCTCTTTTTCTGGGTTTTTGTTAAGGCATTTAATTTGAAGTTTACCACAATAGCGATCCATAATATATCATATGGTTTCCTTACAAGAAAAGTGCCTTTTCCCCCCTCCAGTTACCTTAAGGTTCATATACCAATTTGGGGGTCATGGTAGAAGGGTATAAGGCTCAGGGTTCCTTAAACAGTTGTAGGGCCTAATAGGGTCGAACGAGTTATGACTTTTTGAAATTGTTCAGAGTTGCCTTAAAGGTTTAGGGTTGATTTCATTGTGATGTTATGGACTTTTAAACGGTTTCCACTTGAGGCTTCCTTTTAAGGGTCTCATTTGAAAAGGTTTTACAGGATCTTGCAGCGGTTTAAGGTCCGTTTAAGGTTGCTTTAAAAGTTCAGCTAGGGATTTTACAATTGTATGGAGTCGGTGACGACTCCATGCAACGCCTAGGGCTTTGGGGTTGGAGGGTTCCTGTAACGTTCCTGCAGGGCCGGAAAGGGTTCCTAAAGGGGTTTAAGGGTTCACGGCCTGAGGAAATGTAGGTGTGCTAACAAGTGTTGTCATACAATACGAGTCTGACGTTTAGTTTTGATGGGCCGGCTTACAGGTTTATGGCTTTGCGGGTGTTGTCTTATCGAGAGCCCCCGGCTCCCAACAAGACATATCCAACCAACCGAAGGCTCCACTTACCTCAAATGGTTTCTGTATGTGTTTCGTTAGGATTGGAGGTTTTGGGCATACAATACAAACCTTCGGTGTAGGCAACATAGAGATCGGAAAGATTAGAGCAACATCGCTTCATGGTCCGCATGTGCTTATACTGAGCTTATACTTTACCACACCACCAACAATCTGAAACCCGAATCGATGCTTGTGACGCTCCGAAGATTGTGCAGAACATTATAGAAGCCGTACAATTCGATTTTATAGATGGAGCCCCTATAGGACCCTGACGCAGCCCTGATACGTAGTCGAAACCCTGACACCGCAAAGCCCCGATACACCCGACAATCCTGGAACGCTCGTAAAGCCTAAATCCAAAGCCCAAACCTCGCTCTCATACAAACTTAATTATAAGCTTATAAAGGTATTCGTCGGCAATGTGATTCGCCCCTACCGACGAAGAAACCGCCGTTGACGAAGAAATCGCCATTGCCGACGAAGCTCTGCGAATTTTCGCAATTGCCGACAAACTTCGTCGGCAACGGCGATCTCTCGCGGGGGTTCGGCGGCAATGGCGATTTCTCGCGGGGCTTCGTCGACAATAGCGATTTCTCGTTGGGCTTCGTGGGTAATGACGAGGTCTTCGGGTGTGCCATAGCGTTTTTGATTGGTTTAGGGATTATTCTGCGCTGCATCATAAGGCTTGCAGCTGGCCGGGCTCTGCACCGCCTTTTTTCTGTGGCTGCTGGCCTACCCGAGGCTGTTGTCCACTGTCTCCCGCGTGATGCGCAGGGTGCACCGGGAGCCCGCCACATGCACCTTGGACGAGGGCGCATCGTCGGAAGAGAGCTCAACAACATGCAGCTCCACAACAACGTCCTCCGACCTTGGAGATGGCAGATCTCCATCGGCGCTGACAATGAGCATAACATGCTCCCAAGGCCGGCGTCCGGCTTGGTAGGCTAGGATTGAGCCGGGCAAATCTTGCATTTGTGCCAGCGAGATTGCATAGGGTTTAGGGATTATCCTGGGCTGCATCGTCCGAAACCCCAACAAGGGAGCCAAACTATACTAGTCAGTACGAATCTAGTTGTTGCATGTTTTTTGCGGGTCGCAAGGCAACCATCCCAATGCGGTGGCGTCCGTGAAAAGGGCCCCGATCGCCAGGACATTGATCTTCGCGGAGAGCCTGCGACTGATCGTCACGAACATGGTGTCCGCCATGGTTCGGAGAACGTAGGCAATCAGGTCGGCGTTGGGCCCTCGATTCCCGTCGGTGTGCTTGCTTCACATGGTGACCGCTCAACATCTTCTTGAGCTGACGTCCGTCGGGGAGGGCGTTTCGAAAAAACTCCAACTTGCGACCCACATCTCACCCCACCTAGGACTGTCTCTGGCGCTTGTTCCTCCCGCCGACACGAGCTGACAGAAGTCCCCGACAAAAACGAGCGCGGGACGCCGTCCAGCTCCGCCCCATAGGCGCAAAAAGCTCTCGAAGATCTAAGTCTAAGTCGGGAGCTGACCCACCTCGTCGATCACGATGAGGTCGTAAATCTGCATCATCTCGAGTTTGGACATCTCCTGCAGATGCAAGGCGAACCTTCCGTGAACGGTGTCGATGTCCAACTCCGGGTGCCGCACACGAAAGCGCGATGTCAGCATGCCCGTGGGACAGGCCACTCCCACGTGCGCTCTCTCCCGGACTGCACGGTCAAGCGCCACTTCCACAGCCGTACCCTTGCCGCTCCCGGCGTGTCCCAAGACAACCAATACGGTGTTCTTGTCAGCTCATCTCGAGATCCACGCTGCGATGTCAGCGTCTTCGGGCCATCTCGTTCTCATCGCCCGGTCGACCCGCTTTCCGACAGCATCCACCACATACTTCTGGAAAATGTCCGACACCAAAGTAGCGAGCTCGACTAGAAGTTGCTCGAACTGGAGCTGCTGAACCTGAAACCCTAAGCCCGAAACCCCCCTAAACTAGCCCCAGAGCCCAAAACCATAAACCCTAAATTGGCCCTACACCCAAACCTCCAAACATTAAACTGACCCTGAACTCCAAATCGGAAGCCGTACGCCCTAAACCCCAAGCCCGTAAGCCCAAAACCCCTGACCCCTAAACCCTAAAACCTAAACCCTAACCTGAAACTCCTAAACTGGCCCTAAAACCAAACCCCAAACCCCAAAACCTGAACCCGAATCCCTAAACCCCGAAACCCTATAAACCCCAAATAGGCCCAGGGGCTTCCCCCGGCGCTTCTCCACGCGATGCTCGGATCGCAAAGCTTCCAGTCGTTCCTGACCGTCAAGGGTTTAGGGTTTGGGGGTTTATAGGGTTTAGGGTTTAGGGCCCGTTAGGTTTAAAAGTTCAGGCCCTAAACCCGGCGGTTGGGGCTTAAGGGCTCTGGGCTTTCAGGGTCGAGGCTTTAAGTTCATCGGGTTAGGGCATTCAAGGGGTCGGCAGAGGATTCAGTAGGGTTTGGGGTTTAGGGGGGGGTTTACGGGTTATAGGGTTTAGGGGGATACAGAACCCCAAACCAGAAGCAAGACTTCACGACTTGAGGGCAGAATCGTTAGATTCGGGATTTTGGCCCAACAAAGTTTAGGGTATAGGGTTTTAATACCCAAAACCCTGAATCCCCTAAACTCAGGCCATTTCTGTCTGATAGGCTTTAGCAGCAGTTTAGGTGCAGATTTATGCAGTGTGATGGGCCATTCACCAGGTCTATTTTAGGGGTTTTACACTTCCGGGTCTGAGGGTTTCAGACGTAGCAGGGAGCCAAAGAAGCACCTGAACAAAAACGGAAGGTTGGGACATCCCATAATCCCCTATTCTAGTAAGCCAGGAACGTAGGGATATCCCAGCCAAAATCTTAGGTGTGGGGGCTTTTGTGGTTCAGAAGCTAGTGAAGCTTGAAGGCCTCGGGGGTGACTTCAAGTTTTCAGGGTTGGTTGTATTGTATCGACATGTATACAAGATCGCGCCAATGTTGGATCTGAAGAGGTAGGATTCAGAGTGGGGATGTGTATCACATTGCACAAGTGCTCTGGGCCCTCATGAGGCTTGGGGGGCTTGCTGGACCTTCAACGATAATGCATGCCAATGTTCCCCAGCCAAAGCTTAAAGCTTCAAGTCAAGCGATTAGAGACTTGCGTCCAGAGTTTGGACAGGTTGAGCTAGTTTAATAGTCACTTCGGGTCGGACATATGTACAGCTCATTAGTGTTTCAAGGTTACCGGTTGCATATAGCGAAAGGTCCCCTTCGCGCTTTCCACGATAAAGTAAGGAATCCACGGCTTGGTGTCCAAAGTGTTCTCCCCTGATCCCTTAAACTTCATACTGGGCTCACATGCAAGCAGTATCATTGCTACTATTACCGATTACTACGACTGTTGTGGTGTTGTTACTAATTTCGATACTAATACTGTCATTCATCAACCAATATGGAGCCACGAAACCAGGCCGGAAACTCTGATTCGGAAAGGGAACTAACTAAGTACTGTCAATTGAGTTTCTTCGACCCATAGCGAGAAACAGCGTGTTCAACGACCCTGTTTGCTGACACTGCAAGAATCATGAAGTATGACACTTACCGAACACCCAGCAAACTACCACTATCTTGCGTCGCTAACAGCGCGATCTCGTATCCCCCAACCCAAGGCCGTTGGACCCGAACTTGTACCCCCCCCCCACATTCGGAAAACTTGAACCCGAAATCGCCCAACCAAAAACCGCTTAAAAACCATAAACCCGAAACCCCCGCCCTTCCCAGAAGACAGGCACACCACGGGACGCGCCACCTGGTGCTCCTCTTCCTCTTGTCGGAGAAGCTCTTCGAGAGCAAAGACCTGTAAGTTCCTTTCTGTTCCTTTCTTTCAGTCATTGCCTTCGTTTATATGTACCTGAAGTCTCTTGAAGGGTTCAGGGTTTCACAAGGGGATCTATGCGGTGTTTGCTCAGGGTTTTAGTCTATACATGGCTTCTTCAGGGGCTAGGGCTTAGAGGCTTTCAGTTTTAGCTCAAATTCTGTGTGCAGTTTTTTCAAGAAGACCTCTGAGGCCTCGCGCCGAACTAATGTAGGAACTTGATTAAGAAACCTTTGGCCTTTATTAGGGTTCCTCATATGCATCCTAATGTATTTTGGGGTTATAGGTCCAGGGTCTCTTAATCAGGCTCCCACAATACCACGGAAAGCTTCTAGTAGCAGTAGGTGGAGGGAAGGAGTAGAATAAGCACCAGCAGCGCAGTAGCAGTGGTAATATAACAACAAGAAACACACTTGCTAGTGCAAGCTTCAAGTTCAGACGTTTCGGAACCATAGTTATAGCTTATGACTTGATGTCTTGCAGTCCGACCCTTCAGGTGCCGTTCGAGCTGTTTTGGGGGATTGATGACTTAAATAACATAAAACCAGGCCCTCACCGTGCCTTTTCCATCGTGGCCCTCGTCTGCCTCCCGAGCTCCTCAAGAAAAGAAGCAACTTACACGGTGTAGATATGGGCGTTCGAAAGGTGCCGTGGATCGAGCCATGATGCGCGATGTACTTTATTCACAAGCTACTGGGTGAAGGCATAATCCACAACCGTGCGAACTTTCGCGTGAACATGTTTAGACCCTCAATTCCCAAACCTGGCAAACAAAGTGGACAGCCGGCGTTTGAACCCAAAGAGTTCGGTCATCTCGCTTAAAGATGTAATTAGGGCATGTGATGACTGATGTGCTGTGAGTTTAGAAGTTTAGGCTGATTGGTAGCCGGCGGATAGTAGTTCAACAGGGTAGCCTGACTTGCCGCCCACTTCGCGCCCTCCCCGTACCATACCTTACAAGAGACTGGGAAAGCAGACAAGCACTAGCAGTATCTCTCGAGTTTCAGGGTCAGCATTGAAAATTTGACTTTGCAACGACACTACGAATAACGACACAGACTACGCAGACCGAAATCACCAACACATTGAATACGCACCAACAGCAACGATGCGAACATTCACATGTCCTGAGCGACGAAACAGTTCTAAACATCACAAGCCCGAAACAATAAAACAAAAAACAGCAAACAAACAAAAAAACAACTGAAGTTTAAAGACCCAAGGCAAGCACCAATCTCCGAAACATTCGGTTGCTTCAGGCCTCTAGAGCTAGACCTACTGTTTGGTGTTTACAAGATCGAAGGCTTTGGTTCTCAGGGATTTGAGGTTTCGGTGTTTCGGGGTCTAATAGGTGCAGACCGTACGCTCGACAAGTTGGAGATGGAGACAAGCTTGATTGAGTTCTGCTTGTTGTACGCATGCTTACGAATTCACGAACTTATTTACAAGCTCAAGCAACCGACGCCACAACAGACACCAAAATACTCAAACACAATTCACTTAGCCACAAAACAAATCTGCCTTGGACCTACTTGAAACTTCGTTTGCCACAAGATAAGTCCCGAATCCGCTAAAAGCCTACGCGAATCCTTTAAAGCAAAAAAAGTGACAATAAACTCCTGAATACACTTGCTTTCTATGGGCGAGGGGTACAATAGAGAGAGATTCTCAATACCGATGGTCAATTTCAGGTGTTACTATTGCACTGGTGACGTACTCTGGCAGCTTTAAATTTTAAACATAAACCCTAAACTGTACAACCTGAACTGCCCAATAGCTAAACGAATCCAGCCCAGGACCTGGAGGACACCACGCGGAGCCCCGCAAGAGGCCGCGATGAGCGACCGGGCGTCCGAAGGCGAGGTGCAGCCTGAAAGACAGTGGCGAAAGGCCCATGCCCAAACCCTGATGTACCTGATCCTAAGCCCTGAACCTTCCGGTGGCGCTCGTGTGCTATTCTTGACGTGCTATCCTGGTACTGGACATGGCTGGCGTTTAGGGTTCAACTATGGCTCAATGGGCGGTAGAAAACCCTGATAACTACATGGTTTCCACACAGGGGATAGTACTATCCCAATGCGTGTAAAGTGTACTCATTCAGCTATACTGTCTGTGTGATGCAGTTTGCACCATGAGCGTTTCTTCGACCACCTGGTTCCGAACGAACGACTCACTAATCCAAAACTGCAGTGAAATAACCCCGTCCGCAAAACAGCTACCCCGAAGGAGACCTCCCTCGCCCTTCGCCAATGCCAGTGCTCCGAAGATTGCCAAACCGCAACACAAGCATGTGAAATGCCGAGCCGGTGAACACGGATCCTCGTTCTTCAGAAAACTCCCGTTCCGTATCTGCATAGAGCTCCGCATATAATCGCGATCCTGCGTGCTGGGCGCCGTCGTGGTTTTTGCAAGAACGTGCCTTGCTTTCAATGTAGGATCCCCTGGTGTGCCTTAAAGCGAAATCCCTAAACAAAAGCTAGATTCTAGATCCGAAGAAATGCACACTCAATCAGAAAATTCGGAGCTTGGGGCGGGGCGAAGACTAGAAAAACAGACTGAAGGATTGAGGGCATAGAGTCTTAAATCCTGGGACTCAAGGAAAACTCAAAACCCCAAACCGGGTAGGGCTCGGGCTTTGGAAACCGAAGCCGTCAAGGGATTCGAGCCATAACGGTTTAAGGCTTACCTTGACCCTATAAAACCTTCCTTTTTTAGGTATTAGTCCGTTCATTTGGTGTCCAGGTGGGGGTAGGGCTGAGGGTTTTGGGGTTTAGATCGAAGGATAACACAAAGAACGCGGGTGAAAGGGACTTCCGCATCATTCGTCTTATTGTAATTGTAAAACTCATGCTAAAAACACTACTACGAAAAATATTTGTGATAAACATGATGATGATATCATTATTAACGGTGGTATTATTACTAATACCACGATGATTACTGCCGTTACTTACTGCTACTATTATGATGCTTATACTATAGCTAATACTGCTGTTATTTGCACCATAATTGCGAATGTAGGAACCGGATTAAGAAACCCTGGGCCTATGACCCCAAAGTAGCAGGATTCATATTGAGGAACCCTAATAAAGGCCCAAGGTTTCTTAATCAGGTTCCTACATTATCCGACGTACTAGAACAAATGCTCCGGTACTCGGAGGATCATGTTCCTTTTAAGGGTACTATAGGGTTCTATAATAGGGTTCCTTATAGGGTTCCTTAAAGGGATCGCTAGTAGCACGTTGACGATGAGTTGGGTCTGACCTTTCGCTGCATTCGAGCGGTTCATCTCTGGAAACGGGGGTGAGGGTTTATGCAAGGTTCAGGATTACAGGGTTTAGGGGTGTAGGGTTTCGGGTTTAGGGGTTTATGGGTTACGGTTTTTGTTTTGAACGCCTTTCTCCTAATTATCCGCAAAGGGTCCACGGTTTAGGGGTTTAGGGTTTCGGGTTTTACTATGCCTTACTTGGTCCCCGGGTCCTCTATGTGATCCGGTAGAGCGTGTCGTGTGCGAACAGTCGCGTACTCAAACGAATACTAATTACTAACCTATACTGGGCTTTGAAGAAACCAAGGAGGAACAACTGGGTTCCTTCAATTAAGGAACAGGTCCAAAAAACAAATATTGAAGTACGTCACTCCAGAACCCCATGACTAGCGTCCTAAACCCAATTGGTGGCATGGCATTCCGGCCTAGGCCTGTGCAAGAAAGGGCTCGAAAGAACACGTAGAAGAACAAGTATCCCACCAAGACGCTCTCTGGAGCTCCCTTTAATTTAACCGTTGATGTTGCCTTTAATTTAAAAGTTGATGTTGTCAATATGTGAATCCTTGCTATGATAGTCTCTGTCATACTAGCGTTCATCATCACTTTTTAATACAATTGGTACGTTTTTTCATGATATGCTTTCTTGCGTCCCCACCGATGAAGTCATGGGACATTTCGGACAGTTTGCAAGGAAAGGTCATAAAGTTGGAACAGCCCTAAACCCTCAACCCTAAACCCTAAAGAAGGGAGATACTCGTCCTGTGGATTTGGTCTAACTAGGGGATGGGAATCGTCCAAGTTCCCTGCTCACTGCCCTAAACCCTGAAACCCCCCTAAACCCTAAACCCGTAAACCATCTTAAACCCCGAAACCCCCTAAACCCTAAACCCCTTAACCATCCTGTCCTGTACCCTGAAGCCCCCTAAAGCCTAAACCCCTAAACCATCCTAAACCCTGAAACCCCTTGAACAAAGGAGCCCTATTTTAATGATTCAGGCCCCTTATGCCACGAGAGGCCCACAGACTCGAAATTTAGGGCTTAGGTGTTATAGGGTTTGGGGGTTTAGGGGTTTGGGGGGTTTAGGGCTTACCTGGACCCTAAGAAACCTGCAATTTTAGGATTCCTTGTTAGCAGTTCCTTGTACAAATCCTGAAAAGGCAGGTCATTTGGGGTATAGGGTTTAGAAGTGCATATTACACTCCAGCAGGATGTTCTATCTCAGTCAAGGGCTTTAGGTATAGGGGTGTCGGGTTCCGTTTAAAGAGATCGTCTGTAAGGGCATAATTTTTATAGGGGGTCTGAGTACTTAGAATAGAGCGCATAGTAGACTCGAAGAATCTTGAGGAGCCCTTTGGACGAGCCTTTGATTCTGGGGTACATAGATTATACTCTTGATTATCGTAATAAGGACTATAAGGGGATTACGGTACTAGTTCGTGCGACTAATACCCTAAGGGTCCAAATACCTAATAATCATATACTCTCCTAAATATTTAGCACCATAACTACTATCCTAAACCTAAGTACCTTATTATTGGGTCTTTGGACCCTTAGGGATACGGTATTACTTGCCTGAAAGACAAGCCAGTCAGCCGGATGAGTTGTGGGCTCGTCGGATCGAGGCTTTGGGAGTTTGGAGTTTAGGTTTTCTTACCTTTGGTTACTGGGCTTTTAAGTAACCAGGGAGAAAAAAGTATAAACTTCTATTTCATAATGGTTCCATTAATAGAAAAGTATTAAAGTATGGTACTCCAAAGCCCAGGTTAGTAGGGAATGGAGGAAGGGGGTACAATTATAACTACTATTACTACCATTCTTCCATTCCCTACTAACCAAAGGTAGGTTTTACGGTTTCGGGTGTTTGGGGCGATGGTTTTGGGAGGCAATTGAGTGCTGTATGAAGCAGCAACATGTTTCTGATGATTACTTGAATGCCCATGGAACGTAGTAACTCGGGTTATTCTTAGGGTAACTACACTTACAATTACTTCTAGCCCCCATTAAGGTACTTACCCCTGCACCCTGAAACTTTAAGACTTGAATCCTGACCTCTAAATCCGGAATCTTTACACTTGACTACCCAAACGGTTTAGGGTTTAGGGTTTTAGGGTTTAGGGTTTAGGGTTTTAGGGTTTCGGGTTTAGGGAAGATGGCCCATCAATACAACTACTCTTATGGAATTAGGTCCCCCCAAGAACCGTTGTTTGGATGGTCCTTTTGGGGCCTAATTCCATAGTGATTACCTGAACCCTAAACATAGTGTATATGGACTCTCAGGGTACCTGGGCTTTCGGTGTTTCGATCGAGCCTTTGCGGGGTCAGGCCTTTGGGGCCGTACTTGGAGGATCACGGGACTTACTAAGGATGGCTATAAGTACCTTACTTGGGGTTATAACTAAATCAAAGTCTGGTTACCCTATACAATAACCCTAATATATAAGCCTTATAGATCCCTTTAAAGGAGCCCTTTAAGGAGCCCTAGTTACTAGGTCCCATGATCCTTCATGTAGAGCTGCCTGGGTCGATCTGGGGTCGAAGGCCTTAAAAAGCGCTGAGGCCCAGGCGCCGGATGTCAGACAAGCGCCTCAGAGCAAGGCAGCACACAATCGAACTGGGGAATCTAGCTTAAATTCTAGACTTTTTATTTCTGTGAAGGTTCCTTCAGTGGTCCAGAGGCCCCTCATGTACTACCATTATGTATGGAATTAGGTCCCAAAAGACCATCCTTCTAATGGTTTTAGGGACCTAATTCCACAATGGTAGTATAAGAGGAGCCACTAGGAGAGCAAGGCAGCACACAATCCAAGCCCCCCTACATACTTCGATTGCTAATTAAGGCTCTGGGCTTAGGGCTTAGGGGTTCAGGGTTTAGGGTTCTCCTCAACCCCAACTAACGTGCCTTTTTCAGGTTCATTTGTATGATTTCCTTCTGTAAGTCCTTAGAAAGGTAGCTTCTCTAGGGTCAGGGGTTCAGGGTTTAGGGTCTTCGAGCTTAGGGAATCCGGTTTTAGGGTATTCTCGCCGAGCTCCACGATAGTATGCAATCTACTAAATGCCATCAAGATGAAGCATCAGCTTCACCAAACCCCCGAACCTAAACCCTGAACCGCAAATCTGAAACTTAAACCCGCAAACCTAAGCCCCACTCCCTAACCCCAACACTCCTCAACCCTTTCCCCTGTGAGCCCCACGCCCAAACACTGAGGCCCCCAAACATAGGGTTGAGGAGTTGAGTACACTTGTTGTGCAGAGTTTTGGCGTTTTAGCTTCGGCTAGCGGCTAGAGTTAAGTTAGAGCGTTTCGAGTTGGCGGTTCCAATGCACGACCGACAGATCCCACACCACTTCCTCATAATGATTATATTTGTTCTTCTCATTCTCGCTCTTCGCCATGGCACACGTGGGAGAGCGCTGGTGGACGGCAATTATGGTAAATATACTATCCCTCGCCCAGGGCCTCCGGTTACCCAGAATCGGGGTAACCAGTTTGGTAACCCAGAATTGAAGTCACCAGACCCCAAGAACCAAGATAGCAGGAACCAGTTCCAAGCCCACCCCCTGACCAGTNGCCCAGGGCCTCCGGTTACCCAGAATCGGGGTAACCAGTTTGGTAACCCAGAATTGAAGTCACCAGACCCCAAGAACCAAGATAGCAGGAACCAGTTCCAAGCCCACCCCCTGACCAGTGTGAAATATGGATGTTATACATTTGGCTGTATTTTACTTGTCATTCGTGTGTGTTTATCTGTATATTATAGAGATTATTGTGGCTTGAGTTAACAGTATTAGTGAGGTGGGTTTGTTTTAGGAGATACAATATGTGGATTTTGTATATGGTTGGTTGTATTAAGCTTGTATTTCTAGAATTCTACATACTTTTCATGTATATGTATATATATACATCATGGATCATGCATGTAATAATTTATAGACAATGTGTGTGTGGTATGAACTTATTATATATATACTATGTATATACATATACATACTACGTACGTACGTGTATACATACATACATACATACATGCACACTCATACATATACGGTATTCATGGATTGTTGGGTGGGTGGATGGAAGAACAGTCGATGGATGGATTGGGATATGCATGTTTTGGGGTCTGATGAGGCCTTGTCTTGCTAATATAAGATGCTTGCATGCCCCGGCGATGCAGTTTCGACATCAGCTTACTATGGAGGCAGTGGATTGTGCGAGGACACGACATTGTCACGACAGCACATGCTAAATTAGCCGGTGCAACCATCCTGTTAGCTAGCTGTACATACTTGTCGTGCAGCCCTTGAATGTCGTGTGACGTAGCACTGGTAATCGGACAGCCAGGGTGAGGCTTTGGGAGGTCTAGATTCTAGATCGAGTCGGAAATGATCAGATGTTTGTGCTTTGCTCGATGTCTTGGGCATGCTGCGGGCTCGTGTTCGGCAGCAGCTTCGCCGGAACGAAGGCTGTGCAGGTGCGCCCCCACCCTCTGCATTCGAGATCTGGTGGAGCAATTAACATGACAGGTGATTCATGATCATATGTAGATGCCATGCAGTGAATGTCTCGCCGGGTTTTGCTGCATAGCATACAGCTAGTTTGCACGTGCCTGCATTTTGCAGTGCACACGTTTCACGAAATGGCTGCCCAACCCGGGGCGGTAGAGGCTGGGGATGTCTCCGTGGATACGGCTGATCATCATGGTGATGAGGTAGATGAAGAGCTACTCGAAGTGGTGTTCGTGGTTTCTTTGGTGCAGTACCTTCGAGTTTCCCAGTGCACACGACATGCTTAGCCGGCATTGTACTCCCAGGTTGCAAACTCTTCGTGACATCTTGGCTGAGTGGCTCAATGGAAAAGATGACGACGGAAAACATTCCTTAATTGCTCGGATGCGCAAGGATGAGGACTCTCCAGTGTGTGTATTAATTNGGTTGCAAACTCTTCGTGACATCTTGGCTGAGTGGCTCAATGGAAAAGATGACGACGGAAAACATTCCTTAATTGCTCGGATGCGCAAGGATGAGGACTCTCCAGTGTGTGTATTAATTAATTAAAATATATATATATATAGCTAGCATATAGCTTTTGCAGCCTGCATTTCAAAACCACGTGGCAGGACCACTCTTGCTTGAAGCTGGTGGAATATGTTTCCGAGCAGGCGGTGCATGATGCAGNATATATATATATATAGCTAGCATATAGCTTTTGCAGCCTGCATTTCAAAACCACGTGGCAGGACCACTCTTGCTTGAAGCTGGTGGAATATGTTTCCGAGCAGGCGGTGCATGATGCAGCTGGTGTTTTGAAAGAACTGTATGCCAATTTCGGTGTAAAGCAGCCGGTGCTCACGAAGTACAGAGTTACTTGCATGCAGCAATTGTGCAGTGCTGCCCGGCCTTTATGTGTTGCGGTTCATATATATGCATAATAAGTATACATGTACCATGCATGGCCACGTACATTTATAATGTGAGGCACACATGTGCTTCCATGAGGCTGCCTTCCAATGGATCCAGGATGAGTATGCTGTCCTGCCTGTTACATCCTTGAAAAAGGAGATCCAGGCAGGTTGGTGCAATGTCCGTGTTTGGGGTGTGCATGATACATGTACTGGGTTTCGATCTGACCAGGCCTGGACAGAGATCCAAGCTGCTACGTTGAGAAGCAGGGCTATGTATGGAATCAGACTTTGGAGAAAGACTCCAGAGAGATCGCTGTATTCTGGCCATCTATCTAGATATGTTATAACATTAATGTATAAAATGCACATGCAATTGTATAGTACACTGTTATAAGGTCCAAAGAGCTGCAGCTATTGAAAGATGTCCTGACACTTCTGGCTGCAGATGTGGATGGTGGGGATGACGATGCATCGTCGGATTCAGGTGCCGAGGATTCTGCAGGTGAGGAGTCTGCCCCCGGCAGTGATGTGGCTGCTGATGCAACAGCATCCCAGGAGTCGGAGATGGATACATGCGACACACAGATTCCTGAGGATGTGCTGTCGGCTTCGCAGGAACCAGCTGTGAACAAGAAAGTTTTGCCTCCGGTGCCAAAGTTTATTGGCATTTTGCCCCACGCGCCACAAAGCCACCGCCCAGAAGCCTCTGCCCCAAGCTTTGAGATTGCAGTGATGTCTCAGACTTCCGGAGTTCAGAGTCCTGAGCCAGACACCCCCGTGTCTCCGATTCCTCAAAAGCCCGAGACTGCCAATATTCCCGAGAAGTCCGAAAGCCCCGGGATTCCCAAGAAGTCCGAGACTGCCGTGATTCCCGAGAAGTCCGAGACTGCCGTGATTCCCGAGAAGTCCGAAAGCCCCGTGATTCCCGAGAAGTCCGAGACCCCTGTGATTCCCGTTGAGTCCGAAAGCCCCGTGATTCCCGAGAAGTCCGAGACCCCCGTGATTCCTGTGAAGTTCGAGACCCCCGTGATTCCCGAGAAGTCCGAGACCCCCGTGATTCCGGAGAAGTCCGAAAGCGGTGTGATTCCCGAGAAGTCCGAGCTAGATGCCAACCCCGAATCCATAGATGTGCCCAAACCGGATTGCGAAGCTTGGCGGTATTATGTGTACATGTCGAGGGGTATATGTACAGTTTTCGTGTCTTATGCGTATACGTACTAGTAGAGATATAGAGTCGACTTTCGAGGTGCAGCCACCAGATCAATCCAAGCCAACCCGGACAGCTGAGGCCAACCGTTTAAAGGAGCTGTGTAGTCGTGTAGAACTAGACTCACGATGCGTATGACTGCATTGAGGCAGCAAACGAGCCGCTGGTTCGAATGCGACCCCAGTACAATGTGGCCGCGAAGGTTCGTGAGTTGAAGGAAAAGGGGTATCTCCGGGACGACAACATACAAGCTTATGTCGACCTGCCAGAAGTGCAAAGCAAACTGTGACTCAGCCACAAGTGAAAGATGCAGTTGTAATCATGATGAGGACCCCGTGCTAAGGACATTTCATNGGACGACAACATACAAGCTTATGTCGACCTGCCAGAAGTGCAAAGCAAACTGTGACTCAGCCACAAGTGAAAGATGCAGTTGTAATCATGATGAGGACCCCGTGCTAAGGACATTTCATAACATAATTATTTAGAACATAATCATATAATTATTATTATTATATATTACAAAATATATATAATTTAAAATTTCATAATAATTGATAGCTATATATATATTAATATATTATAATAGTATAAAATTAGTGTCATGCCAAACAAGTTGTGTGCATGTGGGTGGGTGTGTGTGCAATACATTCATGTAATCATGGCAATCGTACAGGCATCTATTAAGTCATTCGTTTGTTCGTTCGCTTATTATTATTATTAATATTATTAATATATATATATATATAGCTAGCGCTAGTATGTGTATATACATTGATTCATTGATTCACTCGCTCACTTATTCAAAACCATTCAAACATGCATGTTCAGTTTCATCGAACTATTCATGATCGATCNGGACGACAACATACAAGCTTATGTCGACCTGCCAGAAGTGCAAAGCAAACTGTGACTCAGCCACAAGTGAAAGATGCAGTTGTAATCATGATGAGGACCCCGTGCTAAGGACATTTCATTATAACATAATTATTTAGAACATAATCATATAATTATTATTATTATATATTACAATATATATATATAATTCAAAATTTCATAATAATTGATAGCTATATATATATATATTAATATATTATAATAGTATAAAATTAGTGTCATGCCAAACAAGTTGTGTGCATGTGGGTGTGTGTGTGTGTGCGCAATACATTCATGTAATCATGGCAATCGTACAGGCATCTATTAAGTCATTCGTTTGTTCGTTCGCTGATTATTATTATTAATATTATTAATATATATATAGCTAGCGCTAGTATGTGTATATACATTGATTCATTGATTCACTCGCTCACTTATTCAAAACCATTCAAACATGCATGTTCAGTTTCATCGAACTATTCATGATCGATCNATATATATATAGCTAGCGCTAGTATGTGTATATACATTGATTCATTGATTCACTCGCTCACTTATTCAAAACCATTCAAACATGCATGTTCAGTTTCATCGAACTATTCATGATCGATCCTGCAAATAGACATAGATGCTGAGGCGAGCTGCTGCAAAAGCCAAGGCTGTCGCAGAGACTGGCAAGGGCAAGGGCCGAGGACGGGGTGGGAGGGGCCGAGGTGGCCGAGGAAGGGGTGGGAAGTCAACGATCCTGGACTGCATTGCTTGTGCACGTGTGTGTTTGTGTGCATGTTCGGAATCGTTTGCATATGTATGAACGAGATGGAGTTTCGATGAGGACAGATGCCCCAGTTGTGGAGGATCCGAATAACCAAGCCGGCGAGAATACTGCTGAAGAGCCTCCGGTGGAGCCAGAATGTGCCCCTGCTGAGAATCCTAGCAAGAAGCGTGCGCATGAGCCGGTGGAGGCCGACGGCGAGGGTGAGAGCAAACGGCCAAAGGGTCGTGGCAAGAAGAGGACTGCCACCGAGGAGCCCGCTGGTTCGACAGCAACAAATCCAAAAGCAAAGGCGAAAGCAACACCCAAAGCAAAAGGGCAGGCAAAGGCGAAAGCAAAACCAGCACCGGCCGAAGCAAATGATGCACCGACCGAAGCAGCTGATGCACCGACCGAAGCAGCTGATGCACGGACCGAAGCAACTGCAGCGGGCAGCAAGCATAGGTTCGAAAAGGCTGATTTCGGCGATATCAGAATTCCTCTTTTCAAGGAATACTATGTGACTGGACGGCATGTAGTGGCACATGTACATGTTCATGATTACTCCGGTGCTATGTCATGCTGTGTTGCATAATTAAGGTGATGCCGTACTGGAGCCGATGTTGTGTGGGTCTGTGCTTGCGGAGTGATGGTTCACAGCNCACATGTACATGTTCATGATTACTCCGGTGCTATGTCATGCTGTGTTGCATAATTAAGGTGATGCCGTACTGGAGCCGATGTTGTGTGGGTCTGTGCTTGCGGAGTGATGGTTCACAGCCGAAGAAGCAGGTTGGAGCAGTAACTGGCCTCAGGGATTTAAAGTTTCGAATTCTGTATATATATATATCGTAATATCTCGAGTACTTATATACGTGCAGAATATTCACATATGCATACACATGTACATGAGCTCTCGATTGCATGGATATTGTGTTGTGCGTGTGAATTTAAATNCACATGTACATGTTCATGATTACTCCGGTGCTATGTCATGCTGTGTTGCATAATTAAGGTGATGCCGTACTGGAGCCGATGTTGTGTGGGTCTGTGCTTGCGGAGTGATGGTTCACAGCTGAAGAAGCAGGTTGGAGCAGTAACTGGCCTCAGGGATTTAAAGTTTCGAATTCTGTATATATATATATATATATCGTAATATCTCGAGTACTTATATACGTGCAGAATATTCACATATGCATACACATGTACATGAGCTCTCGATTGCATGGATATTGTGTTGTGCGTGTGAATTTAAATNTATATATATATATCGTAATATCTCGAGTACTTATATACGTGCAGAATATTCACATATGCATACACATGTACATGAGCTCTCGATTGCATGGATATTGTGTTGTGCGTGTGAATTTAAATTTCTTTTAATAATATGTGTCTATTTAGAGCACCTGTACATGCATGCGCGTGTATATATACACACAGAGTGTTTCCAGCTAGGTACCCATCTAGCTACACATGAAACCCGAGAATATGTGCCGATGATCGCCATAGCGCCCCAACAGCGACCCAAGCGCGAAACCACTATACTAAACCCGATGGGACCCCAAAGTCACAAAACCCTTCATCACTATAGCCTATGCTATCTATATCTTAAGGCTATATTGTGGATGTATCCTGCAGGGTAACAACCGCTAGCTCCTCGCAGTACCTAGGACCTAGGGCTACTGTCGTGTCGATCGGCAGGTCTTGCACATTCCCGCCCCAAACAACATGAAGCCGGAGACGTGTGGACTCGCGATGCAGAACATGGTGGACATCTGTGGTACAGCCGTGGCTGGGGCTTATAGATCTGATTCCATGTACCAGGTAGTACTAGCTAGAATCATATCAACTACACACACACACAACCTGCACGGTTTGTACTCATATGCTAGACCATATATATGGCTAGCTAGATGTATATGTACATGTGTTGCATCGATTGCGAGTCTCCGGCTTGCCGGCTTGCAAAGCTGTTCGATCCTAGATCTAATAATACATGTAACCCCAAGCCGTAAACCCTAAAAGCCTTAAACCCTAAACCCTCATAAAACCTAAAATCCTAAAATCCTCAATTCCAAAAACCCAATTTCCCTCAATCCCGAAACCCTAAACCCTAAAACCTTAAACCCTAAAATCCTCAACCCCAAACACCCTAATTCCCTCAACCCCGAAACCCTAAGCCCTAAAACCTTAAAATCCTCAACCCCAAACACCTTAATTCCCTCAACCCCCAAACCCCAAACCCAAAAACCTGAAACCCTAAAAACCTCAACCCGAAACATCCTAATTCCCCCAACCCCTAAACCCTAAAACCTAAAACCCTAAAATCCTCAACCCGAAACATCTTAATTCCCTCAACCCCAAAACCCTAAAACCTAAAACACTAAAATCCTCAACCCCAAACACCCTAATTCCCTCAACCCCAAAACCCTAGACCCTAAAGCCTAAACCCCCAAAAACCTCAACCCCAAAGACCCTAATTCCCTCAACCCCGAAACACTAAACCCTAAAACCCTATGGGACTTCGATGTTTGAAGTTCATAAAGGATCCGAGAGTTAGTGTTAACGGGTCGAGGGGCCCTCCTGCATCTCAAATCCTAGGCCAAGCGCTTGGAGCAGGGCATGCCTTTCGAAGAAGTCAAGGCCAAGTTCGAACGAGCCAAGCGGGGGTTGTGCTAGGTGCATCTAGGTTTAAGTTTTTATGTCTAGAATATCAGCCAGCCAGAAAGTGCGGGGCTGATCGTGGAGACCCGAAACATCAACAAAGTGCTATACGAATACATATGTCTAGTGTGTTGTTTTCTGGGGTTCCTTTGAGGTTTTTATTACTTATATGTATATATACAAATAATTATCTAGCTCCGGTAATATATAGCTGCTAGATTTGCCGGGTCCTTGATGTGCTGAGCTGGGTGTGTAGTTAAACACACCAGCATGCACATGTGCAGTGTTCCAATCAATGCAAGATGGGGTAGAACTTCGTGTGATGTTACACGGAAGGGCGAAGAGCTGCGAGGGAAGGGAAAACACACAACTTCACAAGCTTGCAAGTGTGCTGCTAGGCATGCATGCATGCTACAGATGCACTCCTCTCTGCATTCTTGGTGTGTGCTCTTCATGTCTTAGGGCTTCGAAAGGCTGCTGGCTGTGCTTGGGAGCTGTCGTGTAGATAGCTGACGTTCGCCATGGTGCTTTCACTTTCTCGAATGGAAGTCATAACCCTGTTGTCCTTGGGAGCTCCGGGTGTTTTGTTGCTCGGCTGGATCTAGAATTACGTGCTAATACTCTACGTGATTAGGGATAAGTCCAGCTGCTTGGCCCAGGATCCATGCTCTGGACTTTATCGTGCAGATCAGCGCCCGTCACTTCGACAACCAGGATCCTCGAGCCTGCCAGAAGTGACAATTCCCTAATATTACTACATACGTGCTGGTATATCGTCGCCACTAGCAGCAACTCGTAGATAGTATACTGTCTTAACACATATAGTAAACCCGGCCCTAAACCCTAAATCCAGTACTAGTACTAGTACTGCTGTATATATTACATAGAATAAGAGCTAGTTCTAGTACTAGTACAGTACTATTAATTGTTTACTAGCCCTACTTAAAGGCTCATGGGACTTAGTATATAATTGGGGTTGTAAGTCCCCTTATAGGTGGGTTAACGTTTATCCTATATAGCTAGCTATAATTAAATTTTTCCTATATATGGCCATATACTTATATACTAAGTCCCATGAGCCTTTAAGTAGGTTACAATGGTCTTGTAGGATGGGCTTTCTGCTTTCGGGGGCTCTACAAGATCGGTTAGAGTACGTGTAGGGTGCCGGTTTCAGGCTTCGAGTTCGTTTGAGCGGGCATTGCATGGCTGGGGCATTACGTNTAGAGTTTGCGGGTAGTATATATAACAATTTTGCGGGTATCGCCGGTCTCGCACTAGGAGCTTGATGTCTTGGACCTCTTTTGTGGCTGGGGAGGCATTCACCGAGCCTTCCGTATTTCGACTGCACCTAGCTATATACGCAGAATGCAACACGAGTGTGCCATTAACAATCATCAAGGCCGCAGAGGCTTCAGATCCTCGAGATATGATAAAGAGCGGATCAACCCCGATCACGATGTGGAGACAACGATGCTTGCCTAATTCTAGTGGCATGAGTGCAGCGTATGATATACTGCAAGTATCCTGCATCGACTAAGGATCGGGTTTCTCTGCATGCTACAGAGTGTCATGAGGATGCGATGTGGCGGGTTGATTGCAGCAGCACCACCATGCGGCGCCCATGTTTTCATGTGCTCTTCGAAGACCAAGAAATCTAAGTGGAACCCCCGTGGAGACCTCAACTCGGAAACATGCATCCTCGGTAACTGTACAGCTACGAGGACCATTTTGGGTTTACTTGTGGGAATAGCGCGTGGAGTATACTTTATCCTAGAACAGCCTTCATCTTCGGTGTTGGTGCACCTGCCGGCGATGATCCACTTATTTGTGAACATGCACCGCCTCCGATTGGGGCAGCATGAAGCTGTCCGTTTGTGGCTCGCCTCAACATCGATGTGGCAATTGTACTCATCCTCTAGAATACGACTGAGTGCGTGTCTAGATAGAAGTCATGTGTGTTCAGTTGGATGGGCCTCTTCGGTGCCAAGTCGGTGAAAAGAACTGTGGTGGTGGGAAATGCGTCGCCTAATTGCATGTAGACGCAAACTAGTTTGCTGCTTGCACATACAAATTCTGTGTGCTGGAAACGATAGTTGAACAGATGCTCAGGCCCTGGATCAGCCGATTCTCATGGGCTACCCGAATACAGCCAGGTGATCGCAGGAAGCACCAGTGGACTTCCGAAGGTGTGTACAAGAAGGGTGTCAGCAACAAAACAGGCAAAAGAACCACGCAACTCAGCCACTCAATCATTATGTGCACTGTAAAGCTTCATGGAGAGCCCCGATCATGCAGCCATGATATGCCCCACTTCTGATCAGGACCGGTGGCCCCAAGCTTCAGAAGACCCAGGCGTACCCGTACAACTTCTGTCGATTTGTGGCTTGCGAGCACGCAAGGCTTCTTCGGGAAGCTAGATTGCAATATAGTCGAATGATCGCACTCACAGAGCAGAGAGATCGCATGTGGAAAGATCCTTCCTAGTGGTATTCATGACGAGCAATTGGAAAACCCCAGAACCCCTAAACCCACCAGCCCTCAGCCAAAACCCTAAACCCTAAACCCTAAACCCNGCCCTGAGACCCTGAACTTTGAAAGCTTGCAACTCTCATAAGATCTCAGGAGAACACCACACCATCGTTGCCCCACCGTGACCTGGCCAACGAGTTCGCTCCGGAGCTGACCCAGGCCAGGAGTCGGAGACCGAAGGATAGGGTTTAGGCCTGTTTTTGGAGTGTGGTGTTCGTAGTTCGCGATCGTACATACAATCACATGTAATTAATTTCTTCGGGGGCACAAGAATGAGTTTCCTGGTGCTGGGGAACTATTTCTTTAATAGGGTTTAGGGTTTAGGAGTTTGTTGTTCTACATATATATATATATAGATAGGGCTTGGGGTTTAGGGCTTTTACCTCCCTGAACCCTACATCATACAACCCTAAACCTAAATATATATATATATATTGCAATTTAATTATATTTTCAATATATTATGCAACCCATAGATCTATACATAGCAATAAGCTTGTTGTTTCACTGTTGGGTGTTTCGGGCAGGGTTTTATTCTTCTCTGGTCTCGGGCTGAATATCATCCCCGAATGAGTCTAGACACCTGTGCACCGAAATCTCCAGGATGAGAAGCTGCTGTGGCAGGATGCCCTGCTTGAGCCTCACTTGCAATTAATTGTGGTGCAGGGGACAATGAAGCTTCAAGGTCGCAGTATATTCTTGTGGCTTGATTGTGGATGCAAGGAGCCGGTTGTCGAATTCTTGCGAGATGCTCAACGCTCCGGGACATGGGTTATGCAGTACACGAAAGTGCCGCTGACTGCTGATCGTGTCTGTGTCACCGAATGTCTCTTGGGAAACCGATGATGGGTGCACATGTACATCCGGCCCGAATGAAATCCTATCCCTGAAGGAAGGAAGAAATGACTAGTAGCCTAGCTAGTGGCCCATCTGCTTCAAGTTCCTTTAAGAGCATGCACACTTGGTTCGCTCTTTCCTGGGTTTATGTAGCTGCAGGGTGTATATAATAATCTAGCTAGAGCATCCCGTAAACCCTTAATTTTATAAGCAACCCGGGAAGACGACACCTGGCCTGCTCATCCATCTTGTGTGAGACTGTGCACAGCCGAGATTCCTGCAGCAGATTGATCATGTACCAAAACATTGTATCTTGTACTGGATGACACAGCAGTCCACACATTATATGTGATGATTCTGGAGATTCAACGATTCAGATCTGACATCCCAGCTGCACACAAGATGGTTAGGTAATTAGATTTAGCAGTCGTCCCGATGCACCCCGGCGGTGAAATCTGCATCTGACAATCACATGTACCACACCGAGTGGTTTCCAATTACTCCTGTGCATTTCTGCACCCCTACAAGACCCGAACAGAAAACTATATGGCCAACTGATTGCTCAAGATCGCTATTCGCCTGGCCTTGGAAGTCATCGACATCCTTGGCCATCCCTGCTTCTCGAGAAGCAGACCTTCGAGTCAAGGCCGGAAGTCTAATACCCTGGATTACTTCAGGACGTCTTCAGAGATCTAGCTGGGGTTTAAGGGTTTGGGGTTTTGGGGTTGATTTAGGGAATTTATGGCTTTGTCGATATGTATTGTAAAGGGTCGTGGTGTCGTTCTGAGTGGGTTTAGGGATGTCGCTAACCCTCCGAAAAAGGCTTTAAGGGTTAAGGGTTTTGAGGTCTTGGGGTTTGATTTAAGGAACCCTAACGTTTGCCTATATCCAATGTCAAGGGTCCTAGTGTCGTTCTGAGTCGGTTTAGGGGTGTCGCTAACCCCCCGAAAAAGGCTTTAAGGGTTAAGGGTTTTGAGGTCTTGGGGTTTGATTTAAGGAACCCTACGGTTTGCCTATATCCAATGTCAAGGGTCCTAGTGTCGTTCTGAGTGGGTTTAGGGATGTCGCTAACCCCCCAAAAAGGCTTTAAGGGTTAAGGGTTTTGAGGTCTTATGCTTTGATTTAAGGAACCCTAGGGTTTGCCTATGTCCATTGTCAAGGGTCCTAGCGTCGTTCTGAGTGGTTTTAGGGATCGATGGTGCTAACCCCCCAAAAGCAAGCTTTGAGGGTTAAGGGCTTTGAGGTTTTGGGTGTATTGGGGTTTGATCTAGGGTGCCCTATGGGTCTGCCGGCATCCATTGTAAAGGGTCATACTGTCATTCGTAGTGGCTTTAGGGATGTCGCTAACCCCCCAAAGGGTTTTGGGGTTTGGGAATTTATTTAGGGTTTTCTAGGTGTTGCCGATCCAGTGTAAAAGCCCATGGTCTCATTCTGAGAAACTAATATAATTCGAAGTGATATATATATATATANAAAGGGTTTTGGGGTTTGGGAATTTATTTAGGGTTTTCTAGGTGTTGCCGATCCAGTGTAAAAGCCCATGGTCTCATTCTGAGAAACTAATATAATTCGAAGTGATATATATATATATACACATGTACATATGTATAGATATATATATATATATTATTATGTCCTTAGGGTTTAGGGTGTAGGGTCGTTTTCTTTGTAGGGTTGGTTGCAGTAGGGGTATAGAGTTTAAGGGCCCAGCAACCCCAAAGCCCAAAGATGCCAGGATGTACTTCATCATGATTCTCGGAAGCTCCCAGCCATAGTGGCGCACTCCTTCGTAACCGAGGGGTCTTAGGCGCTTCGACCTGGAAAGTTTTGCGAAAGCCCCTGCAAGAGTGATACGACAAAGTGATTGTGAAGGCGTATCAATGGTGTCCGCCCACAGCCGTTATAGGCCGGTGCAATCACCCCATGCCATAGTCTTCCTCGGGACATCGGTGTCGATCTTGTGGACAGCTGCATAGCCAAATAAAAGATGCTCTTCAACCCCCGTAACCCGTAGCCTTCGAATTAGTGATATAGGGGCCAAAACGATGCTTTGTTTCGGAACCCGATACCGATGCTCTCCAACCAAACACATGCAAGCCTGCATGCTAGACAGGTTGTAACCCGATAGCCAATGAACAAAACAGAGCCCCGAAGCTCTATAGAGTGAAATCTGGTGGGTTTTGTAGTATCTGCATCATTACGAATCCAGATTCAAGCACTTGAGAATACTTCGCACCGAGCGGTTGATGACCGACATTATTAGGAAAGCATACTGGACCAGCACTTCCATGATCACCAGCGTACAATTAATTTTGCAGGCCCCCAACCTGATGTACTAGGAATCGGACGGGTTGAAGGAGCGATCATGACGACTTCATCCCTTCGTGCAAGAACTGCCGCAGTTTGAAAAGCTCATGAATCATGGCATGTGGGGCCGCAGTCTGATGTTGAGGACGATGAAGACGACGACGATTTGACTTAAACCCTAAAGCCCCTAAGCTCCAACCCGTAAATCCCCATGATACATATATATATATATATGTATGTATATATTGGACTAAAACCCTAAAGCCCCTACTTAAGACCTAACCCGAAAATCCCCATGATGTCCTGCTGTCCCTCGGGAATCATAGCTATAGCCTACATATTTATATCACCTTAAATCCTAGACTGGGCCCCAAACCCTGCCGCCCCCACCTCGAAAACCTGAACCGAAACCCTAAGTCACCATGCTGTCCTTTTGCTTCATGTCAAGGGAATGATCTAGAAAACCACAAATATAATCCTAAATCCTAGATAACCGTAAACCCTGGCGCCCCCACACTGTGCTTCGTCATTGTGCCAGTTCCACAGCCTGGGTTGGAAAGTGTATAGTGGATGCCTATATCCAAACCACGATTACTCAAGGCCACAAATATTGGAGTTGTATATTAATCCAGTATACATATACATACATGCATTCTAGAATTGTAGAATGCATGTATGTAGAATGCATGTACATGTATGTATATGTATACATACATACACATATATTAATTCGTATATATAAAATATAACATAAATGCATATATATATACATACATATATACATACAACAAAGACCCTATACATATATCTATGTATATATATATATACATTTCTATATATATATATATAGACACAGATATCTATACATGTATATGTACATATGTATATATGTATATACATGTATATACATGTATATACATGTATATACATGCATGTGTCTTTATATATATATATATATAACTGTATAAATGCACATGCATATATATATATATATATGCACTATAGCTATATGTGTATATGTATATACATGTGCTGATATACATAACATACCTGCATACATACATACATATTTGCTCAATTCAATGCCAAATCTGTAGGTCGAGTATACTGAACCCTGTCAAATGCATGATTTGCGCATGGATGGCACAACTTCCGTTGGTATTTGTGTGCATGGCATCAAAACGTATGCTTGATGCTTTGCGCTTTGGGTGCGTTTTGAGCGGGTTTGCTTCGGGGCCTAGAAAAGGGGTCCGTGAAATTCGGGCTGGAACCGTGAAATTCGGGGCTGGAACCGTGAAATTCGGGGCTGGAACCGTGAAAAACGAGTGGTTCCGTGAATTAGGGTGTGGCCCTACCTAGCGTACAAATGCTGTCCAGGATGGGAAAGCGCGGGACCTATGTGGGCCAGGACATGGCCTCCGCTGCGGCCTTGCTGGCTAGAGTGAAGGGCAAATCGAAGCCAGCTGATCCCAAGGCCAACCCGGGCACCCCTGCAAAGACACCTACAGCCCCGGCGCAAGCAGCAGAGACCCCCGATGCGAAGATGTCGGCCCCGGCAACCCCAGGAACAGCTAAGTCGATGCTCAGTCGCACAAAGCAACCCAATGCACATAACCCAACATATGCCTCTGATCTCAGGACACCTATCCGCAGCCCGGACCCGAAGAAGACCAAGCTGGAAGATGTGGCCGAGGAGATGGCCCAGCCCGCCACTTCGGTGACACACGCCTGCACAGAGTCGTGCTGCTTACTTGGGGTGTGGCTTTTTTGCATTTGACAGTTGCAGGTTCGCCCGGGGTTCGGACATCTAGATCCACCTATAGTCACTATAGTCTCCATTGTGGTTCCTTTTATTGGTTAACCAAAATCTCTATATAATAGGATCCTAACCATAAGACTAGTTAACCCAAAAAACGAACTGCAATAGAGACTATAGGTGGTTGTTCTTCGAAAACCCTAAACCCTAAACCCCAAACCCTGAACCCTAAACCCTAAACAAAACCCTAAACTAGCCCATATGATCTCTCTCTCTGTCCCTGTCTTTCTTGTCTCGTTTGTAGTACATATCTATACTAGATCTATAGAGAACAATTTCTATATCCGTGTATATATATANCAAAACCCTAAACTAGCCCATATGATCTCTCTCTCTGTCCCTGTCTTTCTTGTCTCGTTTGTAGTACATATCTATACTAGATCTATAGAGAACAATTTCTATATCCGTGTATATATATATATATATTGATTCGAACTATAATATATCTTATTATTATTTAATATTGTCATATACTAGGGTGGCTTCTAGCGCCGAGGAATACGATGGAGACACCACTGAAGCCTGCTGNTATATATATATATATATTGATTCGAACTATAATATATCTTATTATTATTTAATATTGTCATATACTAGGGTGGCTTCTAGCGCCGAGGAATACGATGGAGACACCACTGAAGCCTGCTGGGGACGCAAGCATGGCCAGTCCGGAGGCTGATACGATCCCGGCCACCCAACCAGATCCTGAGCAGTTCCAAATGACCCCGGCCAAGCAGCTCTTTGCAACCCCTGGCAAGACCTCGCAAGGCCAGTGTGCTGACTGTATAAACCTGTAGAATAAACTGCCTTAGACCCCAACTCCGGAGCCTTTCAACTTAATCCCGAATTATGCCCGGATTGCAACTCTGAACATACCAGGGCACTAGAGCCATGCACACAAACACACTCTCTCTCCGTCTCTCTTTCCCTCTCACTGTGTCTGTATCTTACAAAATATATACTTTAAATAAGACTAGATATACACTACTAGTCCTAGTACATAATATAATATTACTACTAGATCTGTACTAGTAGTACTACTAGTACTGCTAGAAGAACAAATACTAGTATATACTATTTAGCTAGTAGTACTCGTATTAGAAGTATTATGGTTAGTCGTAGTAGTAGTCGCAGTAGTAGTAGCAGCAGCAGGAGNACTACTAGTACTGCTAGAAGAACAAATACTAGTATATACTATTTAGCTAGTAGTACTCGTATTAGAAGTATTATGGTTAGTCGTAGTAGTAGTCGCAGTAGTAGTAGCAGCAGCAGGAGTAGTAGTAGTAGTAGTAGTAGTAGTAGTAGTAGTGGTAGTAGCAGTAGTAGTAGTAGTAGTACTAGTAGTAGTAGTAGTAGTAGTAGTAGTAGTAGTAGTAGTAGTAGTAGTAGTAGTAGAGTAGTAGTAGTAGCAGCAGCAGTAGTAGTAGTAGTACTATAGTAGTACTAGTAGTAAAATAATGCTAGTAGTAGTACTAATAGTACTAGTACTACTAGTAGTACTAGTAGCAGTAGTAGTAGTAGTAGTAGTAGTACCTAGTACTTGTACTAGTACTAGTACTACTACTAGTACTGGTACTAGGTACTCGGTACTAGGTACTAGGTACTAGGTCCTAGTACTAGTACTAGTACTAGGTACTACTACTAGTACTAGTACTAGTACTGTACTAGTACTAGTAGAAGTAGTAGTACTACTATCCTATATAGTACAGGTACTAGTAGTAGCAGTTTACAACTAGCTAATATATAGTNTAGGTACTACTACTAGTACTAGTACTAGTACTGTACTAGTACTAGTAGAAGTAGTAGTACTACTATCCTATATAGTACAGGTACTAGTAGTAGCAGTTTACAACTAGCTAATATATAGTACTAGTACTAGTACCAGTGGTAGTACTATACCTAGTGCCACCAGTACAATTATACTACGTCGAGTCGTGTATAATATTATGCTAGCGCTGGCGACAAGTCGTAACTATTACATGGTGTGGCAGGGGGCGACACCCAGCTGCAGAGCCAGAAGGGTGACAATGATGATTTGAATCAGAATCTTGACAAGTTGCTGGAGGAAGAGTACGATAGGATTGAGCAGGAAGAGGCGGGCAATACCCGGACCATGGATGAAGAGGCCACGGTCGGGGTGCGCAATGAGCCCGGATCCCGCTATGATACAGAGTGGGACTGGAGCTCCAAGCAGTGGTGGAAGAGGAGCTGGGACTGTGCCGACACATGGGGTCGGTCCTGGTCACATGAGTCCTGGAGCAAGCAGGATTGGAGCAGGGAGATGCGCCGTGGTGCATCAGCAGATCTGGAAGCGAAGCTTCAAGCTTCCAGTACCAAAGGTGACAACGAGCAGGAGAAGGCACGTGCAGCCTTGAACAGGCAGCCGACGTCCATCGATGATCAGACACGACCAGCTGCACCGGAGCAGCAGCAGATGGTGCCGATCCGCAGTGAGGAGAAGGACGAAGCAAAAGCCGAGGACCCGAAGATCACACCGGAGCAGCAGGCACCGATCCCCACTGAGACGAAGGACCAAGCCAAAGCCGAGAACCCGAAGATCACGCCGGAGCAGCAGGCGCCGATCCCCACTGAGACGAAGGACCAAGCAAAATCAGAGAACCCGAAGATCACGCCGGAGCAGCAGGCGCCGATCCCCGCTGAGACGAAGGACCAAGCAAAAGCCGAGAACCCGAAGATCACAGCCGTGCCGGAGCAGCAGGCGCCGATCCCCATGGAGATAGATACAGCAGCAAAAAACCAGCAGCAGGACCCGCGCACGAAGGCCAAAAAGCAGCAGACACCGATCCCCACTGAAAAGTCAAACCAAGCAGGAGCCACAGGCACAGAGGGGCAGCAGCAGAAGGAGACCATCAAGGAGGAGACCAAAATGGGTGGCCCGGGTGAGGAGTGGCGATGTGACAAACGTGGGCGGCTTCTCAAGCCGCATGCGCTTTACATGAGATTCTATCGATCGATCCGAAGCAGCTCAACAGCATCGATATCTACACAATAACATATACAAAAGTATGTGCATATGCATTATAATTTTTTA